>JAWCTZ010001161.1:0-23521 GCA_036850595.1 Rhyacichthys aspro | reverse complement strand
CAAATGAAAGATATAAGTGCTGCTTTGAAAGCAGGAAACATTACTGCCATGAAATGACACTTCAGGTCAACTGAATTAGCAAGAATTTTTCAATGCACAGAAAGGGTCAGATGATTTAAGTGGAACTGAGTAAAAATGCAAAACTAAGAAACGTTTGCAAAAGATTCCAGAATGATTCAGTAATGAGGTAAATTTCCCAAATAGTGACAGGGAGTCTCAGCATGTACAGCCTTTATAAACAGATGCTCACAGCTCAAAGACACAGGGTCACAAGCCTCTGAGACAGAACACAGCCTCTTTTGACTTCAGGGTCTGAAAAAGAAACCTGCAGCTATGTCTTCACTGTGAGAATAAGTTATGGGACCACCACTACGGGTGTGTGTGTGTGGTAGGCACACATAATGACAATGGACCTCAACAGTTGGGTTTATAGTTTGTATTTGACGATATATTAAAAGTTGGAGGATAGGGTGTGCGCTCAGATAACTGATGCTGTGAGTTACCATTAAAGAAATGTGAACTGCATTGAACTGAATGCAGGGGAACTGAATATCAACCAGTTTCAAAAAAAATGTAAAATAGTCACGTTGGTCGACATGGTAAACGTATACATTTCAAAAAGAGGCCCGACATTTTGTGACAATATCTCTTTTTTGTTCCTTCCTTTTCTATGGATGTCGCGTGATGTCAGACAGCAGACATGGGGAAAACATGGCTGACTTTGGAGATAAATGCAATTTTATTGCTATTTTGAGCACTAAAAATCAATTTGGTTAAATTTCTGGAGAAGTGTGGTCTTTAATCTTATAATCTTCAACTACACAATTCATTGCACTTTTAATTGTGATCTTGTGTCACGACATTGTTAAAATTGTTATACTGTCACTGTTTGTTTCACTTGTTATCTCTATGTTTTTCAGCGTAAATCTAGGAATTATCTCGTGTTATTAATTTATTTTAATAATAAAATAATAAAAAATACATCCAGGTGAAATAAGTTTCTTTTATAAACTAGATTATACAAAGATCTACGAGCTGTGCTTGCGTGGACTCTTTTAGGAACTAGTTTCATACATACCTTTATTATTTGGCATACATTAATTTAAATAATTTAGTAAACAAGAGCAGTGGTGAAAAATGACATTTATTATTGCCTTTATTTGTGATTATGGGCTTCAACCTTTTACATTTATTACTTACATAAATTTATGCATGAAAATGTGACATTTACTTTTTTAGTCTTGTTAGACTTATTTGTGTCCATAAAAACATATGGTACAATACAAGAGACAACTAAACAAAACATTATGTGTAAATGTGATTTTACTTTACTTTCCAAATGTTTGGAAATTTTAGGTATTTCACGCATTGTGCCTATAGCGACCTTTTCTAGCATTCTTACTTCTTTACATATGATATGAATATGCCCTAACTAAACATTTATTATAAAATGTTTCTTTATTTTGACTTGAATAAACACTTGCAATTTTTGTTTGTTAAATATTATTATAATTGGAATTAGAGTATTCTATTTTACACCTGTTTATTTGATAAAAGCATAATCTGATTAAACTAAAAAATAAATAAATAATGTGCTATCTTCTGGATATATGTATATATAAGATAAAATATATTTGAAACAGACAGATAAAAACGTGTGGCCAATATGTCAATACTAAGTAAAAACGACAGTAAATCCTGGTATGTAGCCTGGAGAGCAAAGCCAACGTCAACAGTACACTTCCTGTCTCCCGTTTAGTCCGTTTTCTGTTCATTATTATCTTAACTACATTACAACAAAGGCTTTATACTTTCACTAAACTGACTCGTGATTAATGTAATATTTACTATCAATGCTGTGTGACTGAAGCAGGAGCTGTCTGGCACCGTCTTAAACCGGAAGCAGCTGTTGCTAATAACTGCTAGCTTGTTTTACTAAACTCACCCCTTACGCTTCTTTTGTTTTGCAAAATAAGTTTTTCAGTCAGAAAGGTAGCAGTAACTTTGGCAAAAATGGGGAGCTTAACTGGATGGGGCGCCTGCAGGGTCTTTATCATCCACTAAACACGGACCTGTCTCTGAGCTTGTGTCCACTAAACAAACTGGGTGTCCTTCCGGAGTTGCAGGGTACTATGTCCAATAGAAATAACTCATCACCAGGAAGAATCAAACACACTGCCGTAGAAAGAGAGAGACGGGTGGAAGAAGCAGGAGTCAAAGCGTGGAGCCTGTGCGCAGTTTTATGTGAGTGCGTGTAGTACCAGGGGCTGGGAAAGAGCGGAACCAGACTGGGAAACTCATATACACAGAGAAGTATATGAGGAATGGAGAAAGCCTTTGGATGAACGTGTTGGCTATACAGGAGAGAGAGATCTGACAAATGCTCATCCAATAGATTTTCTGTCCCTCTTTTGGATCAGTTGTTTTGGAACCTTGTTACAAATGAGACTAACAGATACACTCACCAGGTTTTAGCCTCAAACCAGCTGAAGCCACAGTCCAGGTTTGAGTGTTCCCAGACCCCGTGTGAGGCTGTGGCCAGCTCCCCTCACGTTTACTGCGGGCCTCCACCTTATATACTCTGCTCTAAACCGTGATGCTCCAGGCACACGTTGTGGGAACACGGCAGCAAAATGAGCTCCTTGAACAGAGAACCGCACACCGGACATTTTAACTCTTCCTCCACGGCTCCTGTCCTGTGTGAGGGCATGCTTCTGCCTCCTGCTTCAGTGAAAACACTCAGCAGCTCCTAGAGCTCAGCTGCGCATGCGCGGGGAGGAGGGGTGGAGGTTTTGAGGGGCCAGTGTTTTGAATTAGCCCTTTAGACGCCGAGGTTTATTGCTGGTCGCTAGCTCCCCTGTGACTGCCCCCGTCTAAAAATAAAGTTGAAGCCAGGACCAAGCTCCGTGAGCCTGGCATAGAACCACAACCTCACAAGGGGTCTGGATCCACTCAGAACCGGCTAAAAACACAGAGGCTAGACGCCGACGCCCCGGTTGCTCCGCTCACCTCTCGTGCACGTTCCACCACCTTTAAACCCCCTCATGGGTCATTTGCCACATCCACGGGCTGTGGAGTTTCCGTGCCCCTGTTACTCCGGTTATCAGGTACATACATGCCCCTGGTACTCCAGACATACCAGTCTTTTACTGATGTGTCTGGAGTACACAGCGAAACACAAATGGCGTGGATCAAGTCCTGGTCTGTTTTAAGGGCTGATGATAAACCATTACACTACGTAAAGAAAAACTACAACTAATACTTTTCCACCTTGTGGGAACTCAGAGTCTAGTCTATTTTTTGCTTGTTTTTTTTTGTGTGTGCTTAAAGTCAAAATGAAGTCGTGAATGAAAATCGTAAAAACTGAACTAATCACTCTCCACTCTTGGGCTATTGTAGTTATTTTGGCCTCTTTTGCCTTTCTAATGGGAAATAAACAATTTCTACTGCCCTCTAGTGGTGATTTAAGAGAACTACAATGTCTTTGGAATTGGATAAAGATCATTTTGCAGCTTTACAACTAGACAAATCTCCAGCAGACTTTGTTATTGGTCTAAACATGCCACAAATCATCTGAGATACATGTTTTATAGTCTACACATCTGCACACAACCTCTAACTCAGGTGCTACCTTGAATAAATAAAACAAAATGGCTCAGGTTTGGTCCTTATTTAAAAAAAAAAAAAAAAAAAAAAAAGCAAACTTAACTTACAATTCTGCATTCATGTGTTGATAAACTGGTTTTGTAATGTTTTTTTTTTATTTCGTAATGTCCAAATTCTTACTTTTAGAACTGAAAAGCATGTAAATACACCTAAATGAGAAGAGAAGACCTCCTCATTTTGAACTGGGGGCATCTGAGAAGCACATGAACGCAGTGAAAGACACTTTAGTGATGACGCTTAAAGGGATAGTCTAGTATTTTGTAAAAAAAAAAAAAAGTCGGATTAGGAGCTTATGTATTACCTTATATTTGTCAGTGCTTTCCCAGTTTAGAGAAGCAGAGAGATCCACTTTATAACAAAATACTGAACTATCCCTTTAAATAAATTCAAGTAACTTACATAGCAACTTGTTTAGTGAGCATTTTGATATGTCAAGAAATAAAGATATGTACAATGAACGTTTTGTCCCATTTTGTCTGAACTTAACCTTAAAGGAGCTACATCAGTGTCTGACTGTTTTCTATTTTTTATATTAAAACTAGGATCAATCATGCATCCACTGAAATTTTGATTCAACAGACTTTCAGGGATCATTCATGTTGAATTTAGACCATCTTCTATTTTTTTTTGTACAGAAAGGCGTCCTATAGCTCTACAAACATCAGTTACAGAAGGAGTCAGAGGGAACATGCTCTGCAGTCAGGACACATGCCAGCTACACGGAAGATGGACGTGACGCAAACAATCCCTAAAAACTCAGATGAAGATGGACCAGTCACGTGATCCGACATTTTTACAACGCTTTTACCTTAAGAAGAATTTTAACAAAAGGGCATCTCGAGCACAGACCGTAGGAGAACAGTGGACGGCTCACCAATAAACTAATAATGGAGGGTTTTGAAGCAAGAAAGGATGACCATATTTGGAAAAATGTCAGTAAAAAATCTGGATAAAACCAAACTAAAGCAATAAAAAGTCAAGCGAGTTGCAGTGGAAGAACCAGGAAACTCTAAGTAACCAATCAGAGCACAAAAAACAATGGATTCTGCTTAAGAAGTAGAAGGTTGTAAGGTCAAATCCCATTGGTTTGTATTAATATTCACCATTCTAGACTATTAAAGAGTCTGAGTGTGTCTTTGGTTTTGGTTGTAGTTTTGTAGGAAATCCATCAGTTTGAATGAGTAGGTTATGAGTTCTAGTGATGCTTAACAAGTTTTTACCAGAACAAAGACACCATGATAAAATAAAATCCCTTTTTCAACGTGCACGTGATAGAGCAGAGGCAAAGGAACCAGATTAGAGTCACAAGGGTGGCAGGTTCAAGCCCAGAAACACCCTGTAAAACAAACTAACTCAAAATTAGTCTGTTTTATTTGCCAAACACTTACAAATGTAAGCTTTTCAGTGATAAAGACAGAGGTCAGTGCAGTTGCTACAGTGGCATATGCTTAAAACAGATGGACGTCTATCGGAGAACCCGGGTTCGAATCAGAGAGTTGGCGCGGTGTTGGTCTCCTGCGGAGGAGAACCAGACATAAGAGAGAGTTCAAGTATGAGAGGAGTCCCCTGCGGAGGGTGACATCCTGCAACAGGGCGTTCAAACACAAACACCGGTGACAAATAAACGGCAAACTACACATGTGATGGGACTGGGCGGAGACAGGGCAGAAGGCAAGGCCAGAACAAATAAACAAAGGGCAGAACAGGGCGAGGTATTTCAAATAAGGGCAATGAAGGCAGGGGACAATGAGTAGTCTGGCAGAGGGGCAACAGAAGGGCCAACAGGAGGTGTAATGGGAGAACAGGAAGGGTAGGAACACGGCCGGAGAGCGTAAACGCAAAATGAAAGGATTCTTTTAATTTTTTTTTTTTTTTAATGACGTAAAAATCTAAATATTGCTTGCTGCAGCTTCAATCCAGACAATTAAGAAGAATAAAAACAAAATGATCTTCTTAAACAGTTTCCTCTAAAAGTCTGAGTCATGGGCTCAAACACTTGGAAGGTTGTAGTTTCTAATCCTGCCCTCACTTCTGACTGACGATATGTTCTTTAGTTCCCATCACCATTCCTGTTTTATATACATTAACATCTTATTCTTAAATTGAATTCACTTCCAGTGGGTTCGATAGGTTGAAGGTTTTTTGTTGTTGTTGTTGTTGTTGTTTTGTTCAAGTCCCACTTCATGTTATTGTTCCTAAACCTCTTATTTTTCAAATTTTGTAAAGATGCTTCCAAGTGGTTCAAATGTACAACTGTGTCCATTTTGAAAAGCCTTTCCGTGTGAGTGATCAATAGTACAGAGGGTATGGGGCCAACCTTAGATACACAGGGTTGTGGGTTCAAACCCCAGTGGCTCCTTATGTTATAAAGTCTTCACATTTATTCACGGGACTCTCCATGCTTCCCGTGAAAGTTTAAAAGTAACATGTTTCTTTTACCAAACACTTAGACAGATGACAGAGGCAAGAACTAAGAATAAATACTATAGTGTAGAGGTAAAAGAGCCAGGTTTAAACATTGAAGGTTGTAGGTTCAAATCCCTCGTCCACATAATAGTTTGTTTAAGTTCCAAGTGACATATGGTCAACATGAAAGAGTATAAAGTAAGTCTTTCTACAGTAATCTAGGCCCAAACTATAACTTATTCTGTTCTGCACCAGTTGTCACCAAACCTGAGCTCGAGATCTACTGCTTTCATTTTGGTGAAGTCAAAACTAAATCTAAAGAAACACAGAGAAAAAGTTGAATGATTTGTAAAAAAAAAATAAAAAAATAGCAATAATAATAATAATAATAATAATAATAATAATAATAATAATAATAATGACACCTGCTGTAGCCTACAAGGACCCTTCAAAAATTGGGAAAAGATAATACAAATAGCAATTTATTGGAAAACCAAAGTTTGCAGGGTGTATTTTTTTCTAGTTTGCATTTTCTGTTTATTTTGAAAACTAGCCCAGTCATTAAATTATTGTTAGAGTTTAAATAAATGAAACAAGCACACATTTTGGTCTGAGAATGAAACATAGTCTAGTTATGTGGCATAATGCTGTCCAGGCTCAATGTGTTTTAACTGTTTTAATAGTTTTTTGGCTGCAGTACCAGGTGTCCGCCACCAGAGGGCGCCCAAGGCCTAATGCCACCTGCAGTTCACTCACTGTCAACACAGAGGTGATTATGGGCTTCAACCTTTTACATTTATGAGTTACATAAATTTAATGCATTAAAATGTAGACATTTTACGTTTTTAGTCTTGCCAGCTGCTTATTTTATTGTCCATAAAAACATATTGTACAATACAAGAGACAACTAAACAAAACATTATGTGTAAATGTGATTTTATTGTTTGGAACATTTTTACGGATTTTTTTAGTTTATGGAGGAAACATTTGCGATCGTTCACGGGCTTTCCAAATGTTTGGAAATTGTAGGTATTTCACGCATTGTGCCTATAGCGACCTTTTCTAGCATTCTTACTTCTTTTACGATATGAATATGCCCTAACTAAACATTTATTATAAAATGTTTCTTTATTTTGACTTGAAAAAACACGTGCAATTTTTAGTTTGTTAAATATTGTCATTATACTACCCACTAGTGTGAAATGGGAACGTCTGTCAATGCGTTTACATGGCACATCATACTCCGATTAAGGTTCATAATTAGATTAAGCTCATATTCCGATTAAGGTGTTTACATGTGCAGCTGGAATTAGAGTATTCCATTTGCACCTGTTTACATGATAAAAGCATAATCTGATTGAGCTAAAAAATAAATAAATAAATAATGTGCTATCATCTGGGATAATGTAATATTCATATGAGATAAAATATATGTGAAACAGACAGTTAAAACATGTGGCCAATAGGTCAATATTTAGTAAAAAGAAAACCAGGGGCATTATGTACTGATGCGCACAGAGTACCAGGGGCACGAAACTCCAGCAGGCCCGTGGATTGGCAAATAACCCAGGAGGGGGCTTAAAGGTGGGTGAACGTGCTCGAGAGGTGAGCGGGGAGCAACCGTGGGACTCAGGGCGTCTAGCCTTGGTGTTTTTAGCCGGTTTTCCGTGGATGCAGACCCCTTGTGAGGCTGTGGCTGTATCCCAGGCTGATGCAGCCGCGTTCTGGCCAGCTCCCCTCACGTTTACTGCGGGCCTGGGGGCGTCCAGTCTCGCTCTTTTTAGCAGGTTTTGAGTGGATCCAGACCCCTTGTGAGGCCGTGGTTTTATGCCAGGCTCACGGAGCTTGGTCCTGGCTTCAACTTTATTTTAGACGGGTGCAGTAACACGGGGAGCCAGCGACCAGCAATAAACCTCGGCGTCTAAAGGGTTAATTCAAAACACTGGCCCCCTCCTCTCCGCGCATGCGCAGCGGAGCCCTGGGAGGTGCTGAGTGTTTTCACTGAAGCAGCTTCTGCCTCCTACCCTCACACAGGACAGGAGCCGTGGAGGAAGAGTTAAAATGTCCGGTGTGCGGTTCTCTGTTCAAGGAGTCCATTTTGCTGCCGTGTTCACACAACGTTTGCCTGGAGCATCACGGTTTAGAGCAGAGCCTCGGGCAGCTCGCACTACGACTACGTGGACATGGACAAGACGAGTCTGTGCAGCGAGACGGACAGCGGCTACGGTCCCTACACGTCCTGCCAGCTCAAGTCTCCCAACGGCGTGAGGGTCGGCTGTGTCACCGGAGCGTGAGTCTGGACGAGCGGGGGCTGAGGGGCTTCTCGAGGAACCGGCTGCTGGAGGCAACAGTAGCGCGGTACTAGCAGAACCGAGGTGGCGCCGGTTCCGCCTCATCCACGGCCGTAAAGTGCCAGCTGTGCGACTGCAACCCAGTGGACGCGACCGTGATGTGTGAGCAGTGCGACGTGTTTTACTGTAACGCGTGCCAACAGCGGAGCCACCCCTCCCGCGGACCCTTCTGTTAGAGACAGACAAAGAATTTGAAATGGACTTTGCAGGAAACACAGGCTGCTACTCGGCCTTTGTGGTCTGGTCCGGATCAGCCATGAGGATGTTTGTGGATGCCTTCAGCAAACAGGTAGGAAGAAGACGCTGGGGTAAAGTTAGTAAGACTAAAAAGAAATCTGGACAGTCCACTAAGATGAGCTGTTGTGTTTCACAGGTGTAAAGAGTAAAGAGAGCCTGTGCACTGCAGCAGAGTGTGTTAAAAAGGCCAAGGAGCAGCTGACTAAGAGGGTCTGAAGCTGTACTTCCCTGAGCTGCACGTGGTTCTGCTGGAGATGGCCCTGGTCGCTGTGCAGCATGAGGACTACAGTCTCCGCTGTGAGCAAGACCCGGTGAAGAAGAGTTTCATGGTGCTGCCTGTGGTTAGAGCTCAGGTTTGAGGAGAGCGTAGGCAAACCAGCTAGACCTGAGGAAGAGGACCAGACCGGTCAGGATCAACCCTGAGAGTAGCACATCTCTGGTCTGAGACTCATGAGAACTAACAATTCACAAAGAGCGTGAGACTGTACTAAAGGAAAAGTGACTCCCAAAAACACAAAACAAAAGAACCCCCTTCACTGATCTGTCATTTCAAATGTGCACCTAAAACTTTCCAGATGATGTTTGCATGTTTTGGATAAAAAAAAAAGCTCTTGAAATTAATGTTATTTTTACACTGCCAAATGACACTATTGTAAATGAATGTTTGCACCAAAAGATTTTTTGTTTTTACTTTCAAATGTCATATACAACTCAGATTAAAACTTGATTTATTTGACCAATTTTAGCAGAATTGTCCACAAAAGCAAATGTGTGTGAGAGCTTTTTAATGCTGGATGAGAGTTTGGTGTTTATGTTAGTCTGTTGTATTCAAGCAAACTGAGACTGGAAAAAGGGACGACTGAAGTTTCTGAAATTCTGTTGAAAGTCAAAATTCTTTGTTGTAAATAAAGGTAATGTAATGAATTGCTACCATTAAAGGTGTCCATAGAGAAATGGCTTTTTTCTTTGTACACCACATTTTAACAAGGTGTCACTATAAACCAGTATAGACAGAAAAATATCCTCCCCAAGTCCCGCTCCCTTCATCCAAGCTTAAGCCTCCCCACCACTCTCCACCCTTTGAGCCCTCTTCTTCTCCCCTCCATCTCTCTTTTTCTACATGGATATGAGTTATTTCTATCGGGACATGGTACTCTGCTGCTCGGGAAGGACCCGATTCTGCCAGTACCGTTCATCAAAAGTGGCTTCTTACCCATTTCAAGTTTGAGAATAGGTTGAGATAATTTCGCTCGGGCTTCGCCAATTCAGCCCGTCTTCGGGAAATTTCACAGGCGCTTATGCGCTTGCCTGTGTGGACACAAACTCAGAGACAGGTTTCAAGTTTGATAAAGGACCTCACAGGCGCTCCATCCTGTTAAGCCCGGGTCAGAACAGGGTAGGAGACATTAAACTCCCCCGCCTCTCCCGGCGGGGAGAGGAGAGTTGGGTACCCAGAGGCGCGCGGTGGGACCCCACACCGTGCTGCGTAAAAGCTGACAAACAGCCGGGAGGAACGGGCCTCCCCACCAGACTGGCGCGTGCGCCGCCCGTGCATGCCCTCGGAGCTAAGCGCGGGCCCGCCCAGTGGCAGAGGCTCTCCCGGCGGTCAGTTTCCCGGCGCAGGCTAAGTTCATCAGTCAACATGACTTAACCTGTGAGACAAGCATATTTGAGACACAGTACTATAGCAGGATTAAGCAGGAAGCCCGTGTGGCTGAGCGGGGCATCACCGCTCAGCTGGTTTCACCCTACTGCCCCGGGCCCAGGGCAGCAGGCTTGAGTCGAGTCCCCCGGGCAGGGTGGCTCTTAGTCAGGCTTTGAGGAAAAGTGTCTTCCGGACAATTACATCCACTCTGTGGCCGGGCCCCCGCCCAGGGCCGCCAGCCAGGTGGAGGGCTCCGTCGAATGGCACCTTGGACTCGCTTGGTCTCGCTTCCCACGGATCCGGCCGGGGAGAGGCCGCCCTCCCGGACCGCAGAGGCGAACTCCCAGTGCGCAGGACACAAACTCAGAGACAGGTTTCAAGTTTGATAAAGGACCTCACAGGCGCTCCATCCTGTTAAGCCCGGCAGGCTCACCGGCCGGGGCAGAACAGGGAGGAGACATTGAACCCCCTGCCTCTACCCGGTGGGGAGAGGAGAGTTGGGTACCCAGAGGCGCGCGGTGGGACCCCACACCGTGCTGCGTAAAAGCTGACAAACAGCCGGGAGGAACGGACCCCCCACCAGACTGGCGCGTGCGCCGCCCCGTGCATGCCCTCGGAGCTGAGCGCGGGCCCGCCAGTGGCAGAGAGCTCTCCCGGCGGTCAGTTTTGACCCAGGCTAAAGTCACCATACTGCCCCGGCCCAGGGCAGCAGGCTTGAGTAGAGTCCCCAGGCAGGGGGCTGGCTCTTAGTCAGGCTTTGAGACAACCCCCCACACACACACACTCTGTGGCCGGGGCCCCTGCCCAGAGGCCGCCAGCCAGGTGGAGGGGCTCCGTCGTATGGCTCCTTGGACAGACGGGGCGTCTGGGTCTCGCTTCCCACGGGTCCGGCCGGGAGAGGCCGCCCTCCCCGGACTGCAGAGGCGAACTCGCAGTGCGCAGGAACCATCCACCCTGGACCGGAGCCGGAACCAGGCAGAGGCCCTGCGAAGGCGAGTCACGTAAGCCCATCGACCAGTGATCGAGATCAGCTACACAGGAACCGTGATTTGGACCTATCTCTGTTTCCGAAAACCAGGTTCCTGAAATCCTGCCGGCAGGTCGAGCGCTGTGTCGGGGAAAGTGCAACTGGCCGCACAGCTGAAAGGGCTTCAGCCCGGGACTCCCGGCCTAAGCCCCTTCCACGCTGCGGGCAAAACACTTAGTCTTTTTCTTGCAGCCTTGAAAAACAGACTAAGTGTTTGGCGCATAGCGTTGACTAGCGTCAGCCCGGGAGTCCCGGGCTTAGCCCTTTGCTGCTGCGGCAAAACACTTAGTCTTTTTCTTGCAGCCTTGAAAAACAGACTAAGTGTTTTGCCGCGCAGCGTGAAAAGGCGCCAGCCCGGGAGTCCCGGGACTAAGCACCTCCCACGCTGCGCGGCCAGTTGCACTTTCCCCCGACACAGCGCTCGACCTGCCGGCAGGATTTCAGAAACCTGGTTTTCGGAAACAGAGATAGGTCCAAATCACGGTTCCTGTGTAGCCGATCTCGATCACTGGTCGATGTGGGCTTACGTGACTCGCCCGCACAGGGCCTCTGCCTGGTTCCGGCTCGGTCCAGGGTGGATGGTTCCTGCGCACTGCGAGTTCGCCTCTGCGGTCCGGGGGGCGGCCTCTCCCCGGCCGGACCCGTGGGAAGCGAGACCCAGACGCCCCGTCTGTCCCAGGGGCCATACGACGGAGCCCCTCCACCTGGCTGGCGGCCTCTGGGCAGGGGCCCCGGCCACAGAGAGTGTGTGTGGGGGGGTGTCTCAAGCCTGACTAGAGCCACCTGCCCGGCTCTACTCAAGCCTGCTGCCCTGGGCCAGGGCAGTATGGTGACTTAGCCCTGGGCCGGGAAACTGACCGCCGGGAGAGCTCTCTGCCACTGGGCGGGCCGCGCGCAGCTCCGAGGGCATGCACGGCCGGCGCACGCGCCAGTCTGGTGGGGGCCGTTCCTCCCGGCTGTTTGTCAGCTTTACGCAGCACGGTGTGGGGGTCCCACCGCGCCTCTGGGTACCCAACTCTCCTCTCCTCTTAGGGGAGCAGGGGTTCAATGTCTCCTCCCTTGTTCTGCCCCGGCCGGTGAGCCTGCCGGGCTTAACAGGATGGAGCGCCTGTGAGGTCCTTTATCATACTTGAAACCTGTCTCTGAGTTTGTGTCCTGGGCACCGTTTTGCCGGGGGGGGGGCCCGTCTCTAAAATGGAATCTGGGAAAACAGGAAAGCAAACTTACTAAAAATGCCTTGGTTTTTAAAGTTTAAAAATTGTAAAGAGAACGCAAGTGTGTTCTTTATAAAAACCAGGTGTACAAAATTAGAAAAACTGAAACATGAACGCAACTGTGTTCATGGTAAAATAAAAGGGTTTACATCAGACATGGGGGGCAGAATGGGTATAGCAAGACCCAGACACCCTGTCTTTCCCAGGTGTCACATGACGGAGCCTCTCCGCCTGCCTGCCTGGTCGATGGGCTTACGTGACTCGCCTTCGCAGGGCCTCTGCTTGGTTCCGTCTCTGGTCCAGAGTGGATGGTTCCTGCGCACTGCGAAGGCGCCTCTGCGGTCCGGGAGGGAGGCCTCTCCCCGGCCGGACCCGTGGGAAGCGAGACCGAGACTGTCCAAGGTGCCATCGACGGAGCCCCTCCAACTGGCTGGCGGCCCCTCGGCGGGGCCAAGCCACATAGTAAGGGTGTCCGGAAGACACTTTTCTCAAAGCCTGACTAAGAGCCACCTGCCCGGGGGACTCGACTCAAGCCTGCTGCCCTGGGCCCGGGGCAGTATGGTGGAACCAGCTGAGCGGTGGCCCCGCTCAGCCACACGGGCTTCCTGCTTGATCCAGCTATAGTACTATGACATATGCTTGTCTCACAGGTTAAGTCATGTTGACTGATGAACTTAGCCTGGGCCGGGAAACTGACCGCCGGGGAGAGCTCTCTGCCACTGGGCGGGCCCGCGCGCTCAGCTCCGAGGGCATGCACGGGGCGGCGCACGCGCCAGTCTGGTGGGGGGTCCGTTCCTCCCGGCTGTTTGTCAGCTTTTACGCAGCACGGTGTGGGGTCCCACCGCGCCTCTGGGTACCCAACTCTCCTCTCCCCACCGGGTAGAGGCAGGGTTCAATGTCTCCTCCCTGTTCTGCCCGGCCGGTGAGCCTGCCGGGCTTAACAGGATGGAGCGCCTGTGAGGTCCTTTATCAAACTTGAAACCTGTCTCTGAGTTTGTGTCCTGCGCACTGGGAGTTCGCCTCTGCGGTCCGGGGGGGCGGCCTCTCCCCGGCCGGATCCGTGGGAAGCGAGACCAAGCGAGACCAAGGTGCCATTCGACGGAGCCCCTCCACCTGGCTGGCGGCCCCTGGGCGGGGGGCTCGGCCACAGAGTGGATGTAATTGTCCGGAAGACACTTTTCCTCAAAGCCTGACTAAGAGCCACCCTGCCCGGGGACTCGACTCAAGCCTGCTGCCCTGGGCCCGGGGCAGTATGGTGAAACCAGCTGAGCGGTGATGCCCCGCTCAGCCACACGGGCTTCCTGCTTAATCCTGCTATAGTACTGTGTCTCATATATGCTTGTCTCACAGGTTAAGTCATGTTGACTGATGAACTTAGCCTGCCGCGGAAACTGACCGCCGGGAGAGCTCTCTGCCACTGGGCGGGCCCCGCGCTTAGCTCCGAGGGCATGCACCGGGCGGCGCACGCGCCAGTCTGGTGGGGAGGCCCGTTCCTCCCGGCTGTTTGTCAGCTTTTACGCAGCACGGTGTGGGGTCCCCACCGCGCGCCTCTGGGTACCCAACTCTCCTCTCCCTCCGGGAGAGGCGGGGAGTTTAATGTCTCCTACCCTGTTCTGACCCGGGCTTAACAGGATGGAGCGCCTGTGAGGTCCTTTATCAAACTTGAAACCTGTCTCTGAGTTTGTGTCCACACGAAGCAAGCGCATAAGCGCCTGTGAAATTTCCCGAAAGACGGGCTGAATTGGCGAAGCCCGAGCGAAATTATCTCAACCTATTCTCAAACCTTGAAATGGGTAAGAAGCCACTTTTGATGAACGGTACTGGCAGAATCGGGTCCTTCCCGGGGCAGCAGAGTACCATGTCCCGATAGAAATAACTCATATCCATGTAGAAAAAGAGATGGAGGGGGAAGAAGAAGGGCTCAAAGGGTGGGGTGGTGGGGGGCTTAAGCTTGGATGAAGGAGCGGAAGTTGGGGCTATACTCCGGGGAGTGGCTCCTGCTCTAAGTTCTGTCACGGAGTACCAAGGGTACAAAGTTTTAAGTGTGTGTGTATAGAACCAGGGGCTGAGCCTGGGCCTGGATGTGGAGCACGGGTCTAGGCTTGGCCCTCTGATGTGTTCAGAGTACCAGGAGCACGTGCCCGGGCTTGGCACATAAACCGGGAGGGGGCTTAAGAGTGGGTGTACGGTTGGAGAGGTGAAAAAACCCTCGGCGCCTAATGGGTTCATTCAGTTGCCCCCCCTCCATGGACCACCACAAAATGTTACTACATAATAAGTTTAATGAAGAAGTTGTATTTTTGCAAAATTTTGGCAAATATCTGCTACAACACAAAATGTCTAAACGTTCCTTTCTTGGCCCGACCAAGCCCTAGGACTTGTGGAGGATATTTTTCTGTCTATACTGGTTTATAGTGACACCTTTTTATAATGTGTGTACAAAGAAAAAAGCCATTTCTCTATGGACACCTTTAATGGTAGCAATTCATTACATTACCTTTATTTACAACAAAAATTTTGACTTTCAACAGAATTTCAGAAACTTCAGTCGTCCCTTTTTCCAGTCTGTTTGCTTGAATACAACAGACTAATATAAACACCAAACTCTCATCCAGCATTAAAAAGCTCTCACACACATTTGCTTTTGTGGACAATTCTGCTAAAATTGGTCAAATAAATCAAGTTTTAATCTGAGTTTGTATATGACATTTGAAAGTAAAAACAAAAAATCTTTTGGTGCAAACATTCATTTACAATAGTGTCATTTGGCAGTGTAAAAATAACATTAATTTCAAGAGCTTTTTTTTCCAAAACATGCAAACATCATCTGGAAAGTTTTAGATGCACATTTGAAATGACAGATCAGTGAAGGGGGTTCTTTTGTTTTGTGTTTTTGGGAGTCACTTTCCTTTAGTACAGTCTCACGCTCTTTGTGAATTGTTAGTTCTCATGAGTCTCAGACCAGAGATGTGCTACTCTCAGGGTTGATCCTGACCGGTCTGGTCCTCTTCCTCAGGTCTAGCTGGTTTGCCTACGCTCCTCAAACCTGAGCTCTAACCACAGGCAGCACCATGAAACTCTTCTTCACCGGGTCTTGCTCACAGCGGAGACTGTAGTCCTCATACTGCACAGCCACCAGGATAATCTCCAGCAGAACCACGTGCAGCTCAGGGAAGTACAGCTTCAGGCTTCATGTCCAAGAAGCTCATCATCTGCTTTGTGAAGGCCACAATGGTGTAGCTCAGGTTCACCCAGCAGTCTTCTCCTGTGTACTGCTCCAAGCTGGTGATGCCACAGCTACGCATCTCATCCTGAAAACACAACCACAGGTGATTAACTCCAACTCTCATTTCTGCTGTTGTATCTGAAATGTACATTAAAAATGCTCATAGTCAGCATCTTGCATTATCATGTTGTCAGTCTACCTTAAGTTTGGCCAGAGCCTCAGGCGTCATGAGGTTCATCCTCCTCCACATTTCCTCTGAGTTTCAGTGCTTCGCTTCCTGATGATGTCCTTTTAACTTGACCAGCAGAGACTGCAGCTGAAGGTCAGGTCCAGGCGGATCTCAGTCAGCTGCTTGGCCTTTAACACACTCTGCTGAGTGCACAGGCTCTCTTTACTCTTTACACCTGTGAAACACAACAGCTCATCTTAGTGGACTGTCCAGATTTCTTTTTAGTCTTACTAACTTTACCCCAGCGTCTTCTTCCTACCTGTTTGCTGAAGGCATCCACAAACATCCTCATGGCTGATCGGACCAGACCACAAAGGCCGAGTAGCAGCCTGTGTTTCCCGCAAAGTCCATTTCAAATTCTTTGTCTGTCTCTAACAGAAGGGTCCGCGGGAGGGGTGGCTCCGCTGTTGGCACCTTAGCAGTAAAACACGTCACTGCTCACACATCACGGTCGCGTCCACTGGTTGCAGTCGCACAGCTGGCACTACGGCCGTGGATGAGGCGGAACCGGCGCCACCGTCTGCTAGTACCGCGCACTGTTGCCTCCAGCAGCCGGTTCCTCGAGAAGCCCCTCAGCCCCCGCTCTTCCAGACTCACGCTCCGGTGACACGGCGACCTCACGCCGTTGGGAGACTTGAGCTGGCAGGACGTGTAGGGACCGTAGCTGTCCGTCTCGCTGCACAGACTCGTCTTGTCCATGTCCACGTAGTCGTAGTGCGAGCTGCCCGAGACTCTGTCAAACCGTGATGCTCCAGGTACACGTTGTGGGAACACGGCAGCAAAATGAGCTCCTTGAACAGAGAACCGCACACCGGACATTTTAACTCTTCCTCCACGGCTCCTGTCCTGGTGAGGGCATGCTTCTGCCTCCTGCTTCAGTGAAAACACTCAGCAGCTCCTAGAGCTCTCACCATGCCGGGAGGAGGGGTGGAGGTTGAGGGGCCAGTGTTTTGAATTAGGCCTTTAGACGCCGAGGTTTATTGCTGGTCGCTAGCTCCCCCCTGTGACTGCCCCCGTCTAAAATAAGTTGAAGCCAGGACCAAGCTCCGTGAGCCTGGCATAAACCACGGCCTCACAAGGGGTCTGGATCCACTCAGAACCGGCTAACACAGAGGCTAGACGCCCGACCCCCACGGTTGCTCCCCGCTCACCTCTCTACGTTCACCCACCTTAACCCCCTCATGGGTCATTTGCCAATCCACGGTCCTGCTGGGTTTCGTGCCCCTGTTACCCGCAGGTCAGCATAATGCCCTACTCCAGACATACCAGTCTTTACTGATGTGTCTGGAGTACCAGGGGCACAGGTGAGCGTGGATCAAGTCTGGTCTGGTTTTAAGGGCTTTATAAACCATTACACTACGTAAAGAAAAACTACAACTAATACTTTTTCACCTTGGGGGAACTCAGAGTCTAGTCTATTTTTTGCTTGTTTTTTTTTGTGTGTGTGTGCTTAAAGTCAAAATGAAGTCGTGAATGAAAATCGTAAAACTGAACTAATCACTTCCACTCTTGGGCTATTGTAGTTAGTTTGGCCTCTTTTGCCTTTCTAATGGGAAATAAACAATTTCTACTGCCCTCTAGTGGTGATTTAAGAGAACTACAATGTCTTTGGACTTGGATAAAGATCATTTTGCAGCTTTACAACTAGACAAATCTCCAGCAGACTTTGTTATTGGTCTAAACATGCCACAAATCATCTGAGATACATGTTTTATAGTCTACACATCTGCACACAACCTCTAACTCAGGTGCTACCTTGAATAAATAAAACAAAATGGCTCAGGTTTGGTCCTTATTTAAAAAAAAAAAAAAGCAAACTTAACTTACAATTCTGCATTCATGTGTTGATAAACTGGTTTTGTAATGTTTTTTTTTATTTTGTAATGTCCAAATTCTTACTTTTAGAACTGAAAAGCATGTAAATACACCTAAATGAGAAGAGAAGACCTCCTCATTTTGAACTGGGGGCATCTGAGAAGCACATGAACGCAGTGAAAGACACTTTAGTGATGACGCTTAAAGGGATAGTCTAGTATTTTGTAAAAAAGTCGGATTAGGAGCTTATGTATTACCTTATATTTGTCAGTGCTTTCCCAGTTTAGAGAAGCAGAGAGATCCACTTTATAACAAAATACTGAACTATCCCTTTAAATAAATTCAAGTAACTTACATAGCAACTTGTTTAGTGAGCATTTTGATATGTCAAGAAATAAAGATATGTACAATGAACGTTTTGTCCCATTTTGTCTGAGCTTAACCTTAAAGGAGCTACATCAGTGTCTGACTGTTTTCTATTTTTTATATTAAAACTAGGATCAATCATGCATCCACTGAAATTTTGATTCAACAGACTTTCAGGGATCATTCATGTTGAATTTAGACCATCTTCTATTTTTTTTTTTTGTACAGAAAGGCGTCCTATAGCTCTACAAACATCAGTTACAGAAGGAGTCAGAGGGAACATGCTCTGCAGTCAGACACATGCCAGCTACACGGAAGATGGACGTGACGCAAACAATCCCTAAAAACTCAGATGAAGATGGACCAGTCACGTGATCCGACATTTTTACAACGCTTTTACCTTAAGAAGAATTTTAACAAAAGGGCATCTCGAGCACAGACCGTAGGAGAACAGTGGACGGCTCACCAATAAACTAATAATGGAGGGTTTTGAAGCAAGAAAGGATGACCATATTTGGAAAAATGTCAGTAAAAAATCTGGATAAAACCAAACTAAAGCAATAAAAAGTCAAGCGAGTTGCAGTGGAAGAACCAGGAAACTCTAAGTAACCAATCAGAGCACAAAAAACAATGGATTCTGCTTAAGAAGTAGAAGGTTGTAAGGTCAAATCCCATTGGTTTGTATTAATATTCACCATTCTAGACTATTAAAGAGTCTGAGTGTGTCTTTGGTTTTGGTTGTAGTTTTGTAGGAAATCCATCAGTTTGAATGAGTAGGTTATGAGTTCTAGTGATGCTTAACAAGTTTTTACCAGAACAAAGACACCATGATAAAATAAAATCCCTTTTTCAACGTGCACATGATAGAGCAGAGGCAAAGGAACCAGATTAGAGTCACAAGGGTGGCAGGTTCAAGCCCAGAAACACCCTGTAAATCAAACTAACTCAAAATTAGTCTGTTTTATTTGCCAAACACTTACAAATGTAAGCTTTTCAGTGATAAAGACAGAGGTCAGTGCAGTTGCTACAGTGGCATATGCTTAAAACAGATGGACGTCTATCGGAGAACCCGGGTTCGAATCAGAGAGTTGGCGCGGTGTTGGTCTCCTGCGGAGGAGAACCAGACATAAGAGAGAGTTCAAGTATGAGAGGAGTCCCCTGAGGGTGACATCCTGCAACAGGGCAACACAAACACCGTGACAAATAAACGCAAACACATGTGATGGGACTGCGGAGACAGGCAGAAGGCAAGGCCAGAACAAATAAACAAAGGGCAGAACAGGGTAGGTATTTCAAATAAGGGCAATGAAGGCAGGGGACAATGAGTAGTCTAGAGGGGCAACAGAAGGGCCAACAGGAGGTGTGATGGGAGAACAGGAAGGGTAGGACACGGCCGGAGAGCGAAACGCAAAATGAAAGGATTCTTTTAATTTTTTTTTTTTTTTAATGACGTAAAAATCTAAATATTGCTTGCTGCAGCTTCAATCCAGACAATTAAGAAGAATAAAAACAAAATGATCTTCTTAAACAGTTTCCTCTAAAAGTCTGAGTCATGGGCTCAAACACTTGGAAGGTTGTAGTTTCTAATCCTGCCCTCACTTCTGACTGACGATATGTTCTTTAGTTCCCATCACCATTCCTGTTTTATATACATTAACATCTTATTCTTAAATTGAATTCACTTCCAGTGGGTTCGATAGGTTGAAGGTTTTTTGTTGTTGTTGTTGTTGTTGTTTTGTTCAAGTCCCACTTCATGTTATTGTTCCTAAACCTCTTATTTTTCAAATTTTGTAAAGATGCTTCCAAGTGGTTCAAATGTACAACTGTGTCCATTTTGAAAAGCCTTTCCGTGTGAGTGATCAATAGTACAGAGGGTATGGGACCAACCTTAGATACACAGGGTTGTGGGTTCAAACCCCAGTGGCTCCTTATGTTATAAATTACATTTATTCACGGACTCTCCATGCTTCCCGTGAAAGTTTAAAGTAACATGTTTCTTTTACCAAACACTTAGACAGATGACAGAGGCAACTAAGAATAAATACTATAGTGTAGAGGTAAAGAGCCAGGTTTAAACATTGAAGGCCAGGTTCAAATCCTCAGTCCACATAATAGTTTGTTTGTTCCAAGTGACATATGGTAACATGAAAGAGTATAAAGTAAGTCTTTCTACAGTAATCTAGGCCCAAACTATAACTTATTCTGTTCTGCACCAGTTGTCACAAAACCTGAGCTCTCGAGATCTACTGCTTTCATTTTGGTGAAGTCAAAACTAAATCTAAAGAAACACAGAGAAAAAGTTGAATGATTTGTAAAAAAAATAAAAATAGAATTATTATTTTTAATAATAATAATAATAATAATAATAATAATAATAATGACACCTGATGTAGCCTACAAGGACCCTTCAAAAATTGGGAAAAGATAATACAAATAGCAATTTATTGAAACCAAAGTTTGCAGGGTGTATTTTTTTCTAGTTTGCATTTTCTGTTTATTTTGAAAACTAGCCCAGTCATTAAATTATTGTTAGAGTTTAAATAAATGAAACAAGCACACATTTTGGTCTGAGAATGAAACATGGTCTAGTTATGTGGCATAATGCTGTCCAGGCTCAATGTGTTTTAACTGTTTTAATAGTTTTTTGCTGCATACAGGTGTCCGCCACCAGAGCGCCCAAGGCCTAATGCCACCTGCAGTTCACTCACTGTCAACACAGAGGTGATTATGGGCTTCAAACCTTGCATTTATGAGTTACATAATTTAATGCATTAAAATGTAGACATTTTACGTTTTTAGTCTTGCCAGCTGCTTATTTTATTGTCCATAAAAACATATTGTACAATACAAGAGACAACTAAACAAAACATTATGTGTAAATGTGATTTTATTGTTTGGAACATTTTTATGGTTTTTTTAGTTTATGGAGGAAACATTTGCGATCGTTCACGGGCTTTCCAAATGTTTTGAAATTGTAGGTATTTCACGTTTTGTGCCTATAGCGACCTTTTCTAGCATTCTTACTTTCTTTTACGATATGAATATGCCCTAACTAAACATTT
Source organism: Rhyacichthys aspro (assembly GCA_036850595.1). Taxonomy (NCBI): domain Eukaryota; kingdom Metazoa; phylum Chordata; class Actinopteri; order Gobiiformes; family Rhyacichthyidae; genus Rhyacichthys; species Rhyacichthys aspro. Next base: position 2,277 of record JAWCTZ010001161.1, on the reverse strand, counting down.
ATTATAAAATGTTTCTTTATTTTGACTTGAATAAACACGTGCAATTTTTAGTTTGTTAAATATTGTCATTATACTACCCACTAGTGTGAAATGGGTACGCCTGTCATGCGCTTACAGGCACATTATACTCGATTAAGGTTCATAATTAGATTAAGCTCATATTCCGATTACAGAGTTTGACATGTGCAGCTGAATTAGAGTATTCCATTTGCACCTGTTTACATGATAAAAGCATAATCTGATTGAGTAAAAATAAATAAATAAATAATGTGCTATCATCTGGTAATGTAATATATATATAAATATATGAAACAGACAGTTAAAACATGTATTAATAGGTAAATATTTAGTAAAAAGAAAACCAGGCATTATGTACTGATGCAGAGTACCAGGGGCACGAAACTCCAGCAGGCCCGTGAATTGCAACACCCAGGAGGGGCTTAAAGGTGTGAACGTGCTCTAGAGGTGAGCTGGGAGCAAACTGTGGACTCAGGGCGTCTAGCCTTGTGTTTAGCCGGTTTTCCGTGATGCAGACCCTTTGTGAGGCTGTGGCTGTATCCCAGGCTGATGCAGCCGCTGCTCTGGCCAGCTCCCCTCACTTTACTGCGGGCCTCGGGCGCCCAGTCTCGCTCTTTTAGCAGGTTTTGAGTGATCCAGACCCCTGTGAGGCCGTGGTTTTATGCCAGGCTCACGGAGCTTGGTCCTGGCTTCAACTTTATTTTAGACGGGTGCAGTAACACGGGGAGCCAGCGACCAGCAATAAACCTTGGCGTCTAAAGGGCTAATTCAAAAACTGGCCCCTCCTCTCTGCGCATGCGCAGCGGAGCCCTGGGAGGTGCTGAGTGTTCACTGAAGCAGCTTCTGCCTCCTACCCTCACACAGGACAGGAGCCGTGGAGGAAGAGTTAAAAGTCCGTGTGCGGTTCTCTGTTCAAGGAGTCCATTTTGCTGCCGTTCCCACAACGTGTGCCTGGAGCATCACGGTTTAGAGCAGAGTCGGGCAGCTCGCACTACGACTACGGGACATGGACAAGACGAGTCTGTGCAGCGAGACGGACAGCGGCTACGGTCCCTACACATCCTGCCAGCTCAAGTCTCCCAACGGCGTGAGGGTCGGCTGTGTCACCGGAGCGTGAGTCTGGAAGAGCGGGGCTGAGGGGCTTCTCGAGGAACCGGCTGCTGGAGGCAACAGTAGCGCGGTACTAGCAGAACCGAGGTGGCGCGGTTCCGCCTCATCCACGGCCGTAGTGCCAGATCTACTGCAACCCAGTGGACGCGACCGTGATGTGTGAGCAGTGCGACGTGTTTTACTGTAACGCGTGCCAACAGCGGAGCCACCCTCCCGCGGACCCTTCTGTTAGAGACAGACAAAGAATTTGAAATGGACTTTGCAGGAAACACAGGCTGCTACTCGGCCTTTGTGGTCTGGTCCGGATCAGCCATGAGGATGTTTGTGGATGCCTTCAGCAAACAGGTAGGAAGAAGACGCTGGGGTAAAGTTAGTAAGACTTAAAAGAAATCTGGACAGTCCACTAAGATGAGCTGTTGTGTTTCACAGGTGTAAAGAGTAAAGAGAGCCTGTGCACTGCAGCAGAGTGTGTTAAAAGGCCAAGGAGCAGCTGACTAAGAGGGTCTGAAGCTGTACTCCCTGAGCTGCACGTGGTTCTGCTGGAGATGGCCCTGGTCGCTGTGCAGCATGAGGACTACAGTCTCCGCTGTGAGCAAGACCTGGTGAAGAAGAGTTTCATGGTGCTGCCTGTGGTTAGAGCTCAGGTTTGAGGAGAGCGTAGGGAAACCCAGCTAGACCTGGAGGAAGAGGACCAGACCGGTCAGGATCAACCCTGAGAGTAGCACATCTCTGGTCTGAGACTCATGAGAACTAACAATTCACAAAGAGCGTGAGACTGTACTAAAGGAAAGTGACTCCCAAAACACAAAACAAAAGAACCCCTTCACTGATCTGTCATTTCAAATGTGCACCTAAAACTTTCCAGATGATGTTTGCATGTTTTGGATAAAAAAAAAGCTCTTGAAATTAATGTTATTTTTACACTGCCAAATGACACTATTGTAAATGAATGTTTGCACCAAAAGATTTTTGTTTTTACTTTCAAATGTCATATACAACTCAGATTAAAACTTGATTTATTTGACCAATTTTAGCAGAATTGTCCACAAAAGCAAATGTGTGTGAGAGCTTTTTAATGCTGGATGAGAGTTTGGTGTTTATGTTAGTCTGTTGTATTCAAGCAAACAGACTGAAAAAGGGACGACTGAA
>JAWCTZ010001160.1:0-23486 GCA_036850595.1 Rhyacichthys aspro | reverse complement strand
CAGCTGTGCTTTGAGCAGGATTAACTTCACTGATCAAAATTCACATCTGCTCCTCAGACACAAACCAGTCTTTTAACGTCGTCCCGGTGTGAGATGGAGGGGTCCCTGTCTTTAGCCCCTCTCTGTCCCAGCAGCAGCAGCACATCCAGACCACGGGACGTCCTGTATATAGTCCGTTCTGTGTGAATACGTTCGCCTCGGTGCTCCGACTCTGCCCGGACCAGCATGAGTAAGCAACCAGTCGGATTTACAGCTTATTGATTAAATTAGCATTTGTTCCACGACTTGAATATAAACTCAGGCAACACACACGCAGCGGGCTTTTCCAGATTCACATACGTGTGGCGCATGCGGCGGCCGAGACATGATTAATTCCTCCTCAGAGACACAAAATGGATTCTGCAGGAAAAAAAAAACCCGAGGCCCGAGGTGCATCTGGTTTGTGGGTTTGTGAAAAATGGCGTCGGCCGATGATCACCTGTCTGGCCCCGGAGGGAACGACGCGTTTATGTTTGTGTTTCTACAGGGAATATTAACAGCACGCATCCTCCATCACAGCTCCGCAGACTTTAGAGGCTCCTCGATCAGAAAAAAGGAAAATATATGGAAGCAGTTGGTGAAAAATGATCACTGCGGCAGAAACTAAAGTGGAGCCTTCTCTTGTTTTAATCTCCAAATGAAAAGAATAGTATTGAACTGGTGTAAGATCACATTAATGCTTTGTTTACTATTTAGTCTGTTCTTATAAGTCCATGAATCTAATCTGAGTATTTTATAGGACTTGAATGGACCAACCCTGAGGCTCTGATGGGTCTTTTCATGCCAGATATAGACTGAAAGCAGAATATAAAGGTTTAACACAACATTTGACGCGGCTAAATACAAGCGTTCTTCTCTAATTTGTCTTTTTTTTGAATCACAGACGTCTAAACAAACTAAAAACAGAGAGAAAGACGAGATAAATGCTAAAATGACATGACAAAGCCCAAACCTGGAGTAAATCTTGATTGATTCAGGCTCATGTGGAGTTAATAAGAAAAGCTAATAAAACAAGTGCATTATTGTTTTGGTTTTGTGTGAACCAAACATCTCCAATAATAATGTGACACATGATACATTGAAATGAAAAGAATAGAACGGGACAAAAGAGAGAAGCTGTGGGTCTAAATGAGGTCAAACTAGGGTCCCATATCATTTACAGTGTCTCCATAAATCAATAAAGTTAGGGTTAGGTTTAGGGTACGCGAAGGTTATCACGTGCCCTTCAGGAAACAAATGTAATGTCTCCCGAATGGAGGAAACCCAATCTGTTTGTATGAGCTCTGTGTGTGTTTGTGAGAGTCCTGCAGCCTCCAGCCTCACAATAAATGGATTTTCGTTTTCTGTTCTGGGACTCACTGGACCCTATTTCCTTCCCCATTCTGCTCTGTCTTTTTTTTTTTCAATCTGTCTCCGTCTCTGTTCAGGCCGAGCCACTGGAACACGCTCACAGATGTGTTTCTCCAGAACATACGACCTGATACAGCAGCGTTAACAAGCTTTTATTTCATTTATTACAGTAGTTTATTGGCAGAAACAAAGACACTGTTCATCCTTTTGTGAGATTTATCCTTTATGTTGGCATTTTGGATTCACTTTGCTTCCCTTTTCTTCATGTTTTTCTTTTTTTGCGCTGTTTCTGATTAAACAGATACAGTCGTTGCCGAAATAGACGCTTTTCTTGTTTTATTGGTGGTCGTTAATTCAATGTTCAATTTTTAATCATCCCCAGCTTTTTAAATGCAAGCAAAAACTGTGCTTAACGCTCATCTATTTCAAACTGGAAAGAGTGGAGAAAAACAGACAATGAATGCATTAATAATATTTACTGAAGCTGAAACTTTGGAGAGACACAATGGATGATAGAAAAAGAGCAGAAAAGATATTTTGTCAAAAGGAGTCTTCCAGGCTTCAGCTTCATTAAAATCATTGATAATAAAGCCAAGAGAATGTTATAATATCTCATTTTTAAAGTTGATTCCTATTACAATATGTAGTTTTACTCAAATACATACTTTCTGTTTAATATGATTTTAAAATGTGATTCTGATCCCATTAATCGTCAAACTCAAGGCTCAGGGGCCAAAAGCGGCCTTTTGCAATGTTTTATATGGCCCTTCAATACTTTTGGTAAATCATATTTCTGGGTTTTAGTTGGATTTGAACAGGTTTCAGCTGAATTTGAACAAGTTTTGTATGGACTTAAACAGGTTGTAGTTGGATTTGAACAGGTTTTTATAGGAATTTATAGGTTTCAGTTGGATTTGAACATGTTTCAGTTGGATTTGAACATGTTTCAGTTGGATTTGAGCAGGTTTTAGTTGGATTTGAACATGTTTTAGTTGGATTTGAACAGGTTTTAGTTGAATTTGAACAGGTTTTAGATGAATTTGATTAGATTTCAGTTGGATTTGAACAAGTTTTATATGGACTTAAACAGGTTGTAGTTGGATTTGAACAGGTTGTAGTTGGATTTGAACAGGTTTCAGCTAAATTTGAACAGGTTTTATATGGACTTAAACAGGTTGTAGTTGGATTTGAACAGGTTTTTATAGGAATTTATAGGTTTCAGTTGGATTTGAACATGTTTCAGTTGGATTTGAACAGGTTTTAGTTGGATTTGAACATGTTTCAGTTGGATTTGAACAGGTTTTAGTTGGATTTGAACATGTTTTAGTTGGATTTAAACAGGTTTTAGTTGGATTTGAACAGGTTTCAGCTAAATTTGAACACGTTTTATATGGACTTAAACAGGTTTTAGTTAGATTTGAACAGGTTTTTATTAGAATTTTTCATGTTTCAGTCGGATTTGAACAGTTTTAGATGGATTTGAACAGGTTTTAGTTGGATTTTTAAGTCATTTATTTCATAGTCAGTGTATGTCAGGGCTTCTTTCACAAAACACAATGCACTATGGGTGATTAATCTTGTTTTAAATGCTATGATTGTCTGCTTTTACATCTTTAACCATCCTCCCACTTTTCCACACAGTGTCTTTTAGCTTTCACACTATTTCTTTCAAAAGTCTTTAGAGCGTGGGCGTCTCAAAGCCTTTTCTCTGCGGCTCTCAAGCGTTGAATTAAATCTGCAGAGATAGACTGTGGGCTCTTGACGTTGTCCAGCGAGCGTCCGTCTCCAGTGATGTCTGTGGTGATAACTGCATTATCCTCCTGCAGCAGTGAGACCAGAGACTTCAGGGGCTTCTGTACTGGACATTTAGACTGAGAACACCAAGAAACAGCCAGGTTTTGTCTGCCATTTTTGTTTAATTCTTGTGGGTTTGTTGTAACGTCTAACTGAGCTAAAACAGAGCAGAACTGAAGTCATACCTTCATATTGTATTGTAAACGTGAATAAACTGGTAATACAAAGTTAAATCTGGCACGTACAGGCAATAAATGCAATCATTTTCACTTCATAAAACCACTATAAGTTGTTTTTACAGGCCATGACTTTAAAAACTGCTTTTATCCCAAAGAAAAGAAGTTTTATTGACTAATTCCATGTCGTATAAGGACTGATAAAGGACTGTAAAAAAAAAAAAGAAAAAAAAAGACCTTAACACATCCCATGAGCTTTATCGTCAAGGATTTTACTTCCTTGTTGACATCGGTGTCGACCAATGGGTGTGCTCCATTTTCAGGAGAAAGCATGTGATTGGACAAAGCTTCCAGTATCAGCTAAATTAGATTTCTTGATAATAAAGCCTAGATAATGTGATGAATAAACAGTTTTACTTAAATGTGAGGGAAGGAACACTCCTGTAGAAGCTGGATAAGTGAGTTTAAGCATCTTCTGTGGATTCATATTAATGCTGTTGAGAACAAAAGAAGTGAGCTGTCCCTGTGGCTGCAGTCATTACATTAAACTGCACTGATATAACTTTTAATCCGTGTTGCTCAATAAGTGTGAACCCAAAAACGACACAAGACTGGACTAAAGGAAGTCATTTATTATTCAGAGTTGAAACAGAAAAACAGAGGAGCTGGTCTTCTTAAGGAAACATAAAAGGAGCAGCAGACGACAAATTAGACTCAAAATCATCAGATGTTTGAAGTATTTGTACTGTACTTGAGTAGATTTAAAAGAAGGTACTTTGACTTTTACTCCACTACATTTTAGAACAAATATCTGTACTTTCTGCTCCACTACATTTGTACATTGGCTTTACAAGTACAAGTACATTTGTGTTTGTAAGTTGTTGTGAACCTTAAATTAAATGTTAAAGTGGTACATAAATGTTTACATAAACCTATAGCACTGAGAGTTTTTTTATTATTAATAAATTAAATCAATTTTATATAAATGAGTTGTTGAAGCTGGGTCAAATACATTTACTTTTATACTTTTAAGTACATCTAAAAGCAAGTTTAATACTTTCATGTAAGTAAGAAATGTAATGTACTACTTTTACTTCTACGTGAGCACATTTCTACCTCTTTATCTGTACTTTTAGTTGAACAAAGGTGTTTTTTGTGTTGCACTGGGAATGTTAGGTTCAACAAGAGAACAGACGATTGAAAAACATTGGATACAATATAGAAACAGCTGATAACAACAGGCTCAGTGAAGGTAATATAAGATAAAGTGTGTTACAGTTTGTGTGAAGTGATCTGAGGAGCCCTCTGTGGCACAAGGTCTCACAAACAATCATGTCAGCTCTGATTGTAGCTCTGAACCTGTCGAGATGTGAGCAGATACTTGAACTTTGATGTCACCCTGAGAAAACGCAGCCAGTCGGAGTAAAATAAGAGTGTGTGTGTGTGTGTGTGTGTGTGTGTGTGTGTGAGTGTGTGAAGGTGGAGAGTCTCAGCGGTGTAGGTCCCAGCAGCACGGCCCGCTGTTAAATAATCAGAGAGCTCCAGCCGAGAGCAGAGCAGCTGTGGGACGTAATTAATGATGACGCCTCACGATGCATTAGGTTTTGGACGAGACGGGGCTGACGAGGAGAGAGGAGACAGGAGAGAGGAGAGAGGAGATAGGAGAGGAGGGAGGAGAGAGGAGAGGAGAGGAGAGAGGAGAGGAGGGAGGAGAGAGGAGAGGAGATAGGGGAGAGGAGAGAGGAGAGAGGAGACAGGAGAGAGGAGAGGAGAGGAGAGAGGAGAGAGGAGAGGAGATAGGGGAGAGGAGAGGAGAGGAGAGAGGAGAGAGGAGAGGAGATAGGGGAGAGGAGAGAGGAGAGAGGAGAGAGGAGAGAGGAGAGGAGGAGAGGAGGAGAGGAGGAGAGGGAGAGAGGAGAGAGGAGAGAGGAGAGGAGAGGAGAGAGGAGATAGGAGAGAGGAGAGAGGAGAGGAGAGAGAGGAGAGAGGAGAGAGGAGAGAGGAGACAGGAGAGAGGAGAGAGGGAGAGGGAGAGAGGAGAGAGAGGAGAGGAGATAGGGGAGAGGAGATAGGAGAGAGGAGAGAGGAGAGGAGAGAGGAGACAGGAGAGAGGAGAGAGGAGATAGGAGATAGGAGAGAGGAGAGATAGGAGAGGAGAGAGGAGAGGAGAGAGGAGAGGAGACAGGAGATAGGAGAGAGGAGACAGGAGAGAGGAGAGGAGAGGAGAGAGGAGAGGAGAGAGGAGACAGGAGAGAGGAGATAGGAGAGAGGAGAGGAGAGAGGAGACAGGAGATAGGAGAGAGGAGATAGGAGAGAGGAGAGGAGAGAGGAGACAAGAGAGAGGAGAGGAGAGAGGAGACGAGGAGATAGGAGAGGAGATAGGAGAGAGGAGAGGAGAGAGGAGAGTAGAGGAGAGGAGAGAGGAGACAGGAGACAGGAGAGAGGAGAGGAGAGGAGAGAGGAGATAGGAGAGAGGAGATAGGAGAAAGGAGAGAGGAGACAGGAGATAGGAGAGAGGAGAGGAGAGAGGAGATAGGGGAGAGGAGATAGGAGAGGAGAGAGGAGAGGAGACAGGAGAGGAGAGAGGAGATAGGAGAGGAGATAGGAGAGGAGAGAGGAGAGGAGATAGGGGAGAGGAGATAGGAGAGAGGAGATAGGAGAGAGGAGATAGGAGATAGGAGAGGAGAGAGGAGACAGGAGAGGAGAGAGGAGAGGAGAGAGGAGAGAGGAGAGGAGAGAGGAGAGGAGAGAGGAGAGAGGAGAGGAGAGAGGAGATAGGAGATAGGAGAGGAGAGAGGAGAGGAGAGAGGAGAGGAGAGAGGAGAGGAGAGAGGAGATAGGAGATAGGAGAGAGGAGATAGGAGATAGGAGAGGAGAGAGGAGACAGGAGAGGAGAGAGGAGAGGAGAGAGGAGAGAGGAGAGAGGAGAGGAGAGAGGAGAGGAGAGAGGAGAGAGGAGAGGAGAGAGGAGAGAGGAGAGGAGAGAGGAGAGGAGAGAGGAGATAGGAGAGGAGATAGGAGAGGAGATAGGAGAGAGGAGATAGGAGAGAGGAGACAGGAGATAGGAGAGGAGAGAGGAGAGGAGAGAGGAGATAGGAGAGGAGGGAGGAGAGAGGAGACAGGAGAGGAGATAGGGGAGAGGAGATAGGAGAGAGGAGAGGAGAGAGGAGATAGGGGAGAGGAGATAGGAGAGAGGAGAGAGGAGAGGAGGGAGGAGAGAGGAGATAGGAGATAGGAGAGATGAGAGGAGGGAGGAGATAGGAGAGAGGAGAGAGGAGACAGGAGAGAGGAGAGGAGAGAGGAGATAGGAGAGGAGGGAGGAGATAGGAGAGGAGGGAGGAGATAGGAGAGAGGAGAGAGGAGAGAGGAGAGAGGAGAGGAGACAGGAGACAGGAGATAGGAGAGAGGAGACAGGAGAGAGGAGAGGAGAGAGGAGATAGGAGATAGGAGACAGGAGAGAGGAGAGAGGATAGGAGAGAGGAGAGGAGAGAGGAGAGAGGAGAGAGGAGAGAGTCAGGGCTAAACCTGTTCCATAAAGACTAGCCTGGACTCCAGCAAAAAAAAAAAAAAAAGGAGCATTCCCATTGGTCGACACCAGAGAAAATCTGGTCAGGAAAGGTCCCACTGGGGTGAGACATGTCTGAGACAGAGACAAATGAAGAAAATCAGGAAGTGTTTTTTTTTTTTTAATTTATTTATTTTTCTTTCTTTCTTTCTTTCTTTCTTTCTTTAATTTAATTTAATTTAATTTAATTTAATTTAATTTAATTTAATTTAATTTAATTTAATTTAATTTAATTTAATTTAATTTAATTGTGGTATTAAAGATGCATGAACTACATTAAAATACAATACCAAAATTACAAAAACAATGGCAGCCATCTTTGCTTCATAATCACAGACACCATCTTCTCATTTCTGCTCCAAATTTCACTGTTTGTTCCAAAAAGTCTCATAAAAAACAACAAAAAAAACAGAAACTTTCTCTGTCTTATCATCAGCCAAAAGCTAAAGGACACTGCATTTTACAAACTAGCTTCTCCAATGTCTCCCACAAACCCTTCATGAAGACCCCCTGAGCCTGTGACCATACAATAACACATAAACCCTCTGTCCCCTGTTTCTTTTTGCCTTTGTCAGCACCGTCTTCAATTGAAACCTCACAGTGTCCTGGCCGGCGCCCGGGGCTCGTGGGCAGGGCTCTGTTCTGTGTCGCACTGAACACACCATCAATAATCTGCAGGGACCGAGGACGGGAAACTAGAGAAGGGTGAGGGACAAAAAAAAAACAAACAAAGAGAGAAAGATGAAGGGAAATAAAAGAGGCTGATGAGAAAATAATGTCATGTTTATTGTGTGTTTGTTTGGGGAAAATAAAGGGATAAAAAGCATGAGATGGGAGTAAATTGGGAACAAAATGGAGTGTCGTGAGCAGAATTAAAATCAGAAAAACCCTGAATGTTACTAAAATGGAAAGAAGAGACAGTGGGCAGCAAAACACAGCAGTCAGACACATATTAGTGTTAATTAGAAATACAAATACCCCCCTTTATGTCACTTTTTACTGTGGAAATTCTTTTTTATTCCTCCTCGTCTTTAAAGGTGAAGTGCAGACACGAGGAGTAGTCCATCTTTGTCTTTTTTACAACATGAAAGATGAGACAGAGATGAGACGGGTCGACGCAGGTGGAGCATAAATGGGACAGATCGACGTCACGGGAAAAGAATAAAGAAGTGTAAAGCAGCAGCAAATGCACAAAAGAAAAATGACACACGAATAAGATTTTTATGTAAATGATTGATGAGCTTTTTGCAATTTATTTCTCATCGTGCTCTTTCTTGACATTTGAAAAAAGCTTTACTGAAAGACTAAAGGAGACAAATGGAGTCTATTTTTAAAGGTCTTGGTCTTGTCTTTGTCTCAAACTCATTAGTCCTTGGTCTTGTCTCAGACGTCGAGACCGACCGAGACGACAAATGGTTTTATTAGTCCACACAGTTGTTGTGATCGGATGAAAACGTTCAATTCAATTTTATATTTAATCAAAAATCTTGCTCTAACTCTGACTCGGTCTTGGCTCTTGTAGCGTTTGTCTTTTGCCCCGCTCTGGAAACACCTTGATAATGCCTTTGTGGAGCTGGAGGAAGTGTCTGGGGAGAGGGGAGTCTGGGTATCTCTGCTGAAACGACGACGAAAAAGCACCGGAAACTGAAAAATAGAAAGTCTTCTGCCGATATCACCGCAATCCAACGTAATGAGTGTCTTATTTCTAAATATTTCGAGGATATGTTTTGCTGATTTCATTAAATAACACAAGGTTTTTAGGTTTAAAGCACTGTCCTCATTTTTATTGCGCCGTCTCACCTCTCGGATGAAATTAAAATGGCTTTTCTCAGAGGAATAACGGCGGAGACAAAAGTTAAATAGCGTCTCATTTTGCTCCATCATTAAAGCCCGTCCCGTTTCACTTCCTCACATCCTCCTCCTTCCTCTGTGACTAAATCTTACCTCCATTTTCCTTCGCTCCTTCAGTCTCCTTTGCACATATCCTTCAGACGCCGTCAACCTATTTCCCGCTCGTCTAATCCTCCAACCTTCAAACCACCTCCGAGTCCAGAATAACTCACAAACCTGGAGCATCCTGTAAAATATCACCGGTCGGACCGACATTTACACAACACAATCAACCCTCAAATCCACCTAATGGGACCGTTTGGAGTAAATTAAACAGCCTTTTGTGATTCCTCTTTGTTGAAACTGTGCCCGTGTCTCTCTACAGTATGAGACAAACACATACATCACGTCCACACTGAACACTTTTCCTCCTCACAGCTCAAAGGCCCAGAAAACAAGTCTGTCGAGAAAGAGAAGGAAACATCCGTCAAAGTGTCTGCTCCGGGCTCAAGCTTAGTTTTAAAACAAGTTAGACCAAAAAAGTCTGGTACATAACGTATAAGTATGACACAAAAATGGCCGATTTAATGAATACCTACAGACTAATGCCTCTTTTGGTTAACATATAGCAATTCAGTTCTCAAAATCACTTTAAAATCATACTTACAGCTCAATGACCAAAGTAAGACAAGGTTTGGTGAAATTTACCATAAAAAAGCTAGTTGCGTGTGTCATAAATGTCTTTATTGTGTTTAATATTAAGTGTGATGCAGGGTGTAGTTTTTATCATCTGGCGCAGATTGAAATGACACACCTCACAGTCTGTAAAGAGCTACGGTAGCCCTGTAGGGACATACTGTAGATCAGAGAATGAGTTTGTGTTAAAATCAGTTTAAATTGATCTTAAATCCTCATATGATGAAACATAAACATGCTTCTCCTCCGGCTGTGCTCAGTTTGTCTGAGTTTTAAATGTCTATTTAACAAAATATACAAAAGTGTAATTTTGAGAACAGCAAGGTATAGTATTAGTATAGTATAGTTTAGCATGGAATACTATGATATGCATTGTATGGTCTTGTATGTTATGGTATAGTATAGCAAGGCATAGTATATTACAGTGGAATAGTATGAAATAGTATATCATAGTGTATTTGTATAAGCATGATGTAAAGTGCTTTGGGGCCTGAGAAGGTTATGAAAAGTGTTATAAATACCATTTAGTAAAGTATAGTTTAGTCTAGTAAAGTATGAGTACAGCATAGTTTAGAATAGCATAGTGTTGTTTAGCATTAGCATGCATGGTGGTAGTATAGCATAGTATTGCATAATATGGTGTAGTGTCGAATAGTATAGTATAGCATGGTATGGTATAGTGTAGTATAGTGTAGTGTAGTGTAGTATAGTATAGTATAGTACAGTACAGTATAATATAGTTCAATACAGTATAGTATAGTACAGTATAATATAGTTCGATACAGTATAGTATAGTATAGTATTATATAGTATAGTTCAATACAGCAGAGTGTAGCATAGTTTAGAGTAGCATAGCGTTATTTAGCATGGTATAGCATGCATGGTGGTAGTATAGCATAGTATTGCATAATATGGTGTAGTGTGGTGCACTGTAGTGTAGTCTAGTATAGTACAATATAGTACAGTACAATATAGTACAGTATAGTGTAGTATAGTGTAGTGTAGTAACAGCAAGTACTCAGAGGCAGTATCATAGTCCATCGTTCCAAACAAATCCTTTCACATAAAAACACATTACTCTATGACATTTTATCTGAATATATTGAACATAAAGAACAACAACCGTTTATTCTAGGATTATGGCCTGGATGAAGAAGAATCACCACAGACGTCATTTATTATTGTGTATTTTAGGAGTGTTTCTTGTGTTTAAAGCTAAAAACTAAACAATCAACTTTTGTTACACGCTATAATTTTATTTGAGAAGTTGTTATTCTATGTTTCACTGATTGGATCTCCACTCGTCGTATAAAAGATCAGTTTGAAGTGTGTGGTTTAGTTCCACTTTTTCAGAGGAACAAGTGACGTCTACATCTCAACAGTATTATGTTTGTCTATAATAGATAAATAAATCAGATCTACGGCGTGTAGTTTAAAGGACGGGAAGTGAAGTGTGCTCACAAAAACCTGTCCATCAGCTTTACGGCCTGCCTCTGTGGCTTTAGGCTCACCTTTTAGCGCTGAACAAACTTCCAGGTCTCCGTCTATTGAAGGAAGCCTGAGACTGATCATTTCATTCCCTTTAGTCCCCTCCAGCTTTTGCCCCTGATGGGATCCTTTTAAAGGGCACTTTGGAAATAATTGGCCATCTGAACGAAGAAGTTTGGAGGAAGAATGGAGTGCTTCAACCTGAAAGGCTTTATATCCATCCACAGTCACAGTCACACACTGAGGCCTGGCTTTTTATCCAAACCTGGAACCATTGAATATACAGTAAGAACACAACAAAGTCTTTATTTTAAGTCTTAGAGAAAGTATTGTATATTAGATTTTCTCACTCTCTGTTATCTGTAATTTTAATTTTCATAATAATACTTAAAAATAGCTTTTCTTTTTACTCACATTTTTAGAGTTTACAAGAGGAGCATAAAGGACAGATTATTTGTTTTATTTATGAACGGATGAACAAAACTTCATGTTCAACACAAAGCGGAATATTTTATCTGCATCAATTCCTCTTTTTTCACCTTTTTTTTTTTAACAATATCACACTATTTGTCGTTTGGAGAAACTCCTCACACATTTCTGCAGCTGAACGCAAAGATGACAAAGACGAGAAGATTCGAGATAATTACTGATTAATTGCACTTTCGCCACCAGCTGGACAGGAGGAGGAACTACAATAAATAATCTCTCAAAAAGATGGACGGCATTCAGATTTACTTTTTAGTTTGGGTTTATTTTTGTTTTTTAATTGTCTTTTAGCTTGTGAGAAGGTAAGACATTAAAATGGGAGAGTTTAGTTGGGAAATAGTATTGTCAAAACACTGCTAATTGTTGGCTCCACAGAGTAACGTCTGGAAAGTTTCCTCAAATAAAGTCATAAATAAGAAAACCAGTTGTTAAACCAATTACAAACTGGTGCAAGCTTGAGCACAGATTCTCCCTCAGGCTTCATGATTATGACTCTGTGTGACGCTAACCCTTTAAACATGAAGGGAGTCCTATTAATATAAACAAGCTTTTTGTTTATTTGTCACACTTAAATGGTTCAGATTATCAAATAAATTAAAAATATTAGACAAATATAACTCAAGTAAACACAAAATTTATAAGTGATTTTATTTATAAAGGGAAAAAAGCTAAAGCCTCTTTGTGAAATCATGAATTAACTGTGATTAATCATATTTTTTTAGTTTAGTTTCAATAGCTACACCCAGTATCATTTGTAGTTTAAGTGAAGAACGATGTTAGCTTTTAATATTTCTAATTGCCGACATAACGCTGTCATGTTAAAAGATTTTAGCCTTGCATTAAATCAAATTCCTTTCTTTTTTTTAGTTTGATTTGGATTTTTATTTGATCTTATTTTGTTTTATTCCATGTGTATTTATTTTATATGTAAGTGTGCCTTTTAATTCTCTTAAATCTACAATTTTTACCCTTTTTTTTAACATTATAACATTTGTGTTTCTCTTTTATTTCTGTGAAGCTCTCAACTTTCTTGTTTTTAAATGTGCAACACAAATAAACCGTTTTGATTTCCTCTTTCCTTGTGCAGCTAACATTTAAACCGAACCATGTTGAATCCATTATGCTTCGTGTCCACTGGGATATAACACATTCACACATTTCTTTTAACCAAACGAAACACTGTTAATAAATAAAACGCATTAGTGACGATGACAGCGTTGTATTTAAACCTGGTGTAATTTAAAAACAAGGTTGATTTATTGGATGAGTCAAGCATCTAGATTTAAGAATGACACAGCACATTAATCATAATCTGTCGACTCTCGATAATGACGTCTTAAAATGGCCAAAGACATGTTTTTTTATGACGCTGCTAAACTATATAACACTGATGCAATAACTTGAAGTGTGAGCAGAGTAAGATTATACCACTTCTCTCACACATCGAGCTGTTAAACGCCTCCAGAAATGAAAAGTGATTAGAGGAATAAAGTGGGCTCTACACGGGTCATTTGTCTCACTGCATTAGCTTCGTGAGGTAATAGCGCCAAATGTGGGAAATATTATTTATAGCGAGTGTGGATTAGACAGACAGAGACTAGACCGAGGCCACTACATCCTGGACTTACTGACACGGGAGGAGACGAGGAAGAATTAGGTCACGTTTTTCCAGAAGAGAGAAGGTAATAGATGGCTCCAGCGGAGATTTATGTGCGACCCCTCCTCCTCCAGAGAAATAAAGACAGAGACAGAGCGAGATGGGAGTTAAATCAGACTGTCAGTCGACGCTGGGCTCTTCTTCAGGAGCCACAGGCCGAGAGACCTGGAGGAGCAGGAGTAATGACGGACGGACCGACGTAATCATCGTCGCGTTTGGTTGAGGTTCGTACGGCGGCGTTTTCATTTATCAAAGTGAACCGCACCAAAAGAGAAGTTTAAACACATCCTGATATTGATCGTTGTTGGATTATGGAGAAGATTTAGACACAGATTATGTTTTTATTGAGTCGTACGGAAGTGAAAGACAAGGCAGACCTTACTATTCTACTGCCAGATGGTCGATTACAGTCAATTATTTGTTAAAAAGTAGTTCACATAATGCATTTATTACATCAGAACAGCCAGTTTATGCAGGGAATGATGGTAAGTTGTATTAATGTGACAAGAATTATGATGAAAATAAAGACAAAATGGAAACACAAAGGAGAGAATGGGTCGGACGAACAAAATAAAATAAGAAAATGGGCCCGTAAATGGTCGCAAAAGTATATATTTCTAAACGTAGACAAATTTAAAGTGCAATAGCGAGGTAATTATATAACTTTTTGTTTTATGTTGGTTTAACAATATAAATATAACTGTATTCGTGTTTGGTCGAGGTTCGTACGGCAGCGTTTTCATTTATCAAAAGAGAAGTTTAAACACATCCTGATTTTCTGGATTATGGAGAAGATTTAGACACAGATTATGTTTTTATTGAGTCGTATTGAAGTAAAAACCATAAATAACTATTAGATGACCTTCCTTTTTTACGATTTGTCGAAGAGCAGTGTCACCATCTTAACATAATGCATTTATTACATCAGAACAGTTTGTGTTTGATTTGTTTGTTGTGTTAATTAATTCGGTTGCACATACACTTTATTGATGTACATTCCCCTCACATGCTGCCTTTTAATTGCCCTACTTTATTCTATTTCTATTTAACATCTTCTATTTCAAACCTTTTTATCTATTTTACACTTACGATTTTATTTTATTCTTATTTTCTTACATTCGTTGTGGACAGCAAAGGAAGAAATTCATCGTTTCTTTACTGTACACATCACAATAAACTCTTTGAATCTTGAATGTAATGGGTTCTTGTAAGTTTTCTGCCCAGCAACAAGACACACCGTGGATCTGCAGTGAGATGTATCTATGAAAGATGCTTTATTCACTGTGATTCATGCCAAGGTCCTGTAAAAATCACTGTGAAGCTGTACATTTCAGTCGTTACACAGAGTTGCTGAAACCACTGCGCCTTTTCTCACTTGTATCACTTATATTCTTGACTGTTTTGGTGAGATACTGGCGTCAGTGTTAAAGATGCAGCCTCTAATGAGCTGCTGCTGATGCTCCAGGTGTTAAACCTTAGACCCACTGTCTCCACTTTCTAATTAAAAGCTTCCACTATTGTGTAGTGCTGACAATGTGATCAATATGTGCATAATGCTTTACAGCTCGCTGCAGTGAAGAGGTGCAGGGGTTTTATAAAGAGGGCACTGCAACAACAACTGTCCAGGAATTACAACAAATAATCAAAAGACCTTAGAGATATCCAGATATTTGCATAAAATTGATCTAAATTAAAAGGCAATCAGTGCAGTGCAACAGTAAACCAGGGCTGTAACAGTTTCATTCACAACAAATAGTTATAGGATGAAAGTAGCTCAAATGAAGAAAGACAATAGTTCTGAGAGTGAGGTGTTGTAATATTTTATTTACTGTTCGATGCTTGTATCTTGTAGCGACACTAAAGACTGCAACGCTCCTCCTTCTTCATTTCTAAACCCATGAACTAAAATAACTCCACAGGGTCTTGTTGTGCAACTACAAATATAACCAGATGAGTTTTAGAATCTATTTGTGCTTCGTGAATGTCCTTTTACGATCTCTTCAAGGTTAGACGCAACATTCACACAAGCCAGACAACGTTATGAGGGAAAACAAAAAGGGTGATTTATAATATGATATAATAACAGGACAGGACCGATGACAATAAAGAGCAAAGAGGAACACAAAGGTGAAGATGGGTCGGACGAATGAAACAAAAGAGGAAAACAAGCCGATGGGCGGGTAAATAGTAGCATTTATACACTGCTTTTCTACCTTCGAAGGGTTTTACATCAAGGATTCATCCTCATCACAGAAACTGGAGGAAGGAAGACCCGCTCAAACTGTCCCGTAAACCTGCCCCCAACAGAAAATAACAAGCTGTGCAGGTGTAGAAACAGGAGGTAATAAAACGAATCTTCTTCCATCGGTTTTGGAGCTGAAAAGTCTACACATAAACACATTTAAAGTGCTATAGTGAGGTAATTATTGAACACATTGTTTTGTTTGTGTTGCTTTAACAATATACTACAAACTGAACTTGAAAATAACCTAAATTTGATCCAGAAAATATAGTACTTTGACTCTGAGATGTTGGAATTAAAGGTATTTATGTGACAGATGCAAAAAAAATACAAAATACTGACAAACATAACCCTCATAACACATAAACTAAATTATAAAGATCTTTTACCATACGTTTGTAAGTATTTTTAATGGTTATATCGACTCTACAAACAGAGCATGTTGTAAGTGCTGTACATGTATGTTCATATTTAAGGCTTGACTTGCAGAAAAGTCCAAAATACAGATTCATAAATATAGAAATCCGCCTCCAGAGTCAACCCAACTCTCTCATAAAGAACAATAAGACACACAAACAACAGAGAGCAGTGCTGCCAGAGAACATTAACATATCCAATGCTTTACTAACGATGACTTAAACAAACAGCGTGTGTTTAGTTTTGGTTGATGACTCGGCGCAGCCACAAGTCACGTCCTGCAGAAACGTTTAAACACTGCCCTCCGCCGACTCTGTGTGCGCCGGGCGTTAATGAGCGTATTGAAATCGTCATTAATGCGTGCGATGACTCAACTGCAGGAGAGCAATTGGTTTTATGAAAGGGTCATTGCTTTCCATATTTCAGCCTTAAGCGATATAAATGTTTATGTATTTCCGCGCCGACAGGTTCATTTAAAGCAGCTTCCAGGACGCTGACGGGCCGTAACTAATGTGCTCCGGTCCCAGGACGTCCAGTCGGTCCACGCAACGCACCTCGGATGAAACGTTAGCTTTGTTTTGGACTGTACAGACCTTATTAACCTGTGGATAAACCATGATGTACTGTATGAGAAATAAGAGAAATGGATCTGCCTTTTCACAAAACATGATGAGGTTATTTGTGAACATTTTTTTTCATAAACAAGAGGCAGGTTGGGGCAGTATTTAAGCCACATGTTTAATGCAGTGTAGACGATAAATATAACGTTTAAATTCGAGATACTGACTCTGTTTGAAACCAGAAACAGCTGTGGGAAAAAGGTGCAACATTTATCAGAAGATTATCACAAAAACAAGGAGGAGTTTATTTAAAATATTTCATTTAGTTTATTGTTTTCACTTTAGCTTCTCGTTTTCGCTCAAGTGAGGATTATCTATCGTCCAATCAGCTGACTACAGTCTTTAGCTCCAACTTTTCCAAAGCGGACCACGAAGCAGCCGACCCCAGGCCCCTTTTGTTAATGGAAAAAGTACCAGAACTGACCGTAGAGTCCCAGAGGAAACAAGGCTTTAGAGTTGGAGGAGATTTTCAGATGCAATATACACACAAGTTTATTTATTTATTTATTTATTTTAATAACACGTGTACTCTGTTTTTGAGGAGGTAGCACAGTAACGGAACAGGTTAGTTTTTTAAGATTAGTTAAAAAAAGTGACAAAAGTACAGCTAACCAACACTAACAGGGACATATTGTTTATAAACTAGTGGAAACTGTTCTGAAGGAGATTTCAATAAATAAAACAAAAAAAAACCTAAAAATAAAACATGGGAGTGCTTCTTCTCCAGCTGTGCTCAGTTTACTCTCTCCGTTTTCCTCTCAGTAAACCACCTGCTGCTTCAGAGGACGACCAAAATCCCCCAAAAATAATCTCCATAACATAACTTTCCAGTATTTTCTGAACTGGCCACTCCAGCTGCAGACGTAAAGCCGCTCATTCTCCTGAAGTTTCTGCGCCGTATTCTGTAAAAACGAAACAATTTACTTCCCTCTGAAGATTTAAAACTCATTTCGTTTTTTGAATTGCGTCGTATTGTATCGGTAAATCCCGGCGTGAGCGATGGTTATCTGAGACTGTGAACGCGGGCGAGCTGCAGCGGGAGATAGCGCTGGGGCTGAATGTGGAGCGTGTTTTTTTGGTTTGGAATGGAGAAAGCCTTAAAGCAGATCTGTACATCAGTGTGTGGACGTGATAACGCTGCCACTTGGACCCGTCTCAGTTCGCTCTCTGTTTACTTGGCCTCCATTATCTTTTATTTGTGGCTGATCTTTCCTCCCGGCGGGGAATAAACAGGCTGTAAATCAGGACTGTTTGTGCATGGGAATCAGGGAATATGGACAAACATAAATATGCAGGTGGGATATTTCAACACACACGGCTTTATTTGATTGTAATAATAAAAAAAAAATGGGTATAATGCATGTACCGGCAGGAAGAGCACGGCCTTAAATCACAAACTGAATATGCACATCACAGAGGCAGCCATGACACATTTGAATATGCAAACGAGCTGTTATTACACGAGAGGGTTTGGAGACGAGGCGGGACGTGGACAGTTGCCGTGGAGATATTTAGGGTTTGGATGTGAGGCGATGTTTTGAGAAATGACTCTTTTATGTGTTTTTATACAGGGCTTAAATGTATTTTTTAAGTTCATTTCTTTGAGTAGTTTTATGAGAATATTTTCTAAAGTGGTTAAGACTAAAGCACCTATTTTTTTCAAGGAAGAAGACATTCATTAAGCTTTGTTTCCATTGGAGCAGTGCTGTTCTACTTTCAAAAAGGGGCACAAATCATCCCCAAAAAATGATATTGTACGACTTTGGAGAAAACTCTGGTGCATTTAAACCTATAAATACCTGGACAAGCTGCACTGTTCCATAAATGTACTTTACAGGACTTTTAATGTAACAAATAAACTGATGCAAAGGTTTTATCAAATGGCTAACTCTGTTTTTGAACAACAGAGATTTTGGACAATTCATCAACCTTTGTGTAAAAGCAAGGGATTAATCAACAACAAGGCCTTTACTGCGAGTATTGATGCTTATTGACGCAGACTCATTCTTTATTCTGTTGGTTTTGGTGAGTCCAGGGTGTGCTTTCAATATAATTCACTGCCTCAAACCCTCTTTAGGAAAGGCCAAATGTGTCAAAAATAGTCAGAAATGTAAACAGATCTAACGTAGAACTCACTCAGGACAGACTGGTGTTTGTTACTGGAATATTCTGCACTTATATAACTGCCAGAACCATAAATCCACACATAACTTTACCAAAATACATGTGAATCCGAGCGGTCCAACACTAGGATGAAAACCCTAGACATTATCTCCAGTTATGTTCCCGTTTGCTCAAAGCCGGAGCCGGTGTAAACACATTTTCGCGCCGGTGTCAGATGGCTCGGTGACAGACGACGGGACGCGGTGTCGGATGATTTGTTTGGTTTACACCGTTATGTTTTTCACACGTATCACCCACCTGCGACACCTTATGGCTCCGATACCTGAGCTTAATGCATAATATATGAATAATCTGCCTGGCGCTGTGTTCAAAACAACACTCAGAGCAGATTAGTGTGTTGTGGAGAGACAGAAGTGGATAAACAGAGTAAGATTGATAAAAATACTTTGTAATATTCAGTGTTTATTTAATGTTGTAATGTTCAGAGTTAAAGTAATGTTATGGGTTAGACATGAACTGCACCTTTGTCTGTTTTATTCAAAGAAATAGTCTGGTCTCTGTGGAATTATTGAATATGAATATGCTTTTGGTAAGTATTTTATTTAGCTTTTAAACAAAGAGCATGTGTATTTATGTTTTGTAGAAGCTTTTACATCCTGAATAAGCTCACTACTTCATCGAAAAACAAGCTAAACTCTCCCGAAATCCCAGGAAAAATTAGCACATCATCGGGGAAACTGGAAACTGGGAAGAATTATTAAATGCAGCTGAGACCTCCATCAGCAGCGACAGTCCCTGGGATTGTGTTTATAAATGCATGTGCAGTGGAAGGACTCAGTGTCCCGACCAAACACTGATGAGGAAAAGGGACAGCACTTAAGGTCAAATGATAATTCGGAGCGAGAAGCCACGAAGTGAAAAGGTAAATGAATCCTCCTCCGTTTAGTGGTCATTTGGAAAAGGTCAGGGACAAATGTTAAAACTCTGTGGGGAACAACAGAACAAGACACGGACTTCTGGGTCTTGTCTGCTGTGTTTAAATGAGATTTTAATGTCAGAGCGAAGCGGGAGGTCAATCAGCAACAGGAACAAAACTAATGAACACATTTAATCCATTGTCATAGTGTTTTTTATCAGATACAGAGAATAAAGAACGTCACCAATTATAAGAACGTCAGTTAATTCATTATTGTTTCGCTTATTCTGTTGTGATCAATGAGAGTTGGAGCCTATCCTTCTTCTTTAAGCCTTCTTTTCATCAATGAATCGCAGGTTTAACACATAGAGACAGTCACTGACAAACAACTATTCACTTACATTTATTCACATTCGGGCAATTTACAAGATGGTTCTGTGACTGTTGCTATTTTATTGTAACTACATTTGTCAAAATTGATGTTTAGGCCACAACTTCTTTTGGATCAACCATAACTACTTCTCTATAGGCTCCACAAGGTAATGCTGTAGATCAGTGGAGTCAAACCCAAAGTGGTGAGAGGCCGCGATAGTTAATAAGAATACATTTGGAAGCTTTTATAAAAATGTTTTATAGTTTTCATTTGAGTCTTACAAAAGTTGTCTAACATTTATTTTCTCCTTTTAAACAGGTTTTAGTCAGATTTGAACAGGTTTTAGTTGAATTTGAACAAGTTTTAATTTGATTTGAACAGCTTTAAGATGGATTTGAACAGGTTTTTGTAGGATCTGAAGAGCTTTAATTTGATTTGAACAGGTTTTAGATGGATTTGAACAGGTTTTTGTTGGATCTGAACAGCTTTAAGATGGATTTGAACAGGTTTTAGATGGATTTGAACACGTTTTTGTTGGATTTGAACACGTTTTTGTTGGATTTGAATAGCTTTAATTTGTTTTGAACAGGTTTTAGATGGATTTGAACAGGATTTTGTTGGATCTGAACAGCTTTAAGATGGATTTGAACAGGTTTTAGGTAGATTTGAACAGGTTTTAGGTAGATTTGAACAGGTATGTTATGGAAATTCAACATTGTTCTATTGCATTGCGTACATTCCACTTACGTTTTTGATTTAATTTCATGTTCTAATGCAGCAAAGGATAATTCAAAGTCAAATGACAGAACTATAAGTAAACAGCAGCGGTTCTGATGGTTTTGCAGCAGTAAGATGTGCTCTCCATGTGATCAGATCAAACACAGAGGTTTGAAATGCACCGAGGGGGAAACGTCTCCACATAAACTCTCAAGGTCATGTTTTGATGCTCGTCTCGGAGTCGTCCATATTAATGCGCCGCTTTATGATGAAGATATTTGATAAAAGAGGCTCGGCAGGTGTCCTTCCTCAGTCGCCTCATCATCATCATCGTCGTTTATAACCTCGGTAATGTCCTCGAGAGTTGGAGACAGACCTGATGAAATGTGCCAATAACTTCTGCTCAAACTGCAAATGTCAAATGTCTCCATCCTTAACTTATCGTTCCAACATAATCAGTCTTTACATCGAGAGAAATGTCAGTAACTTTTGTATTTTTACGTAATCTTTAATCCAAACTTTTACATAAATTATGCTGTGCTGTTTCAAAAGCTGATGATTGATTGTTAATAGTTCGCTGAGGTAGCTTTATGTGTACACACTAAAACATTTTATTTTATACATTTAAAATATGGTGATTATTGGGCCAAATGGGATCAAACTATAAACAGTTTGCTTTCAATAGTTGGTAAATATATGTATCGTGCATTGTTTGTGTACATGGTTTTAATTTTATTTTTTAACTTGATAATGTGGAGGGTTTGTAACAATTTGAAATAAAATAATGCTGTATTTTTAATGAATATTTAGGAAAAATATGACAAATAGCAAAGTCTGAGTGAAATTTAAGCCAAGTATTGTATTTGGAATTTATTTAAAACTGTTTTTTGCACTAGTTTTGACCAGATTTCACCACATATTTATAAATATTATGGCACAAATGAAGGTTGTTTTGTAAATGTTTGGAAGATTGTCACTGACACTTTATATTTTTAGCTTTACCTTACACGTTAGACTTTATAAATATGAGTCTTTGCCTAAACTGAACCTACTGCTGGACCCAAAACTGGATAATACCACAGTTACTGCTTCAGAAATCCCACAGACCGTGTGACAAAGAGCTTCCCTGTGAATGAATGAAAAGTTTTGAGCGGCGCTGGGGCCACTCGAGTGTTGACCTCTAAAAAAGTGACACAGCCAAATGTCAAAGCAATAAAAGGATATGGTTCACACAATACAGCCCCAAAAATGAGAGAATAGACTTTCATTGTGTGTTTAAAGGTCAAGAATCACTTCAGTGTCCAACACGGTGCAGGCAATAAACCCTAAAGGAAGGCTGAGCACACAGGGTTTCTATGGGACGGGCTCATTTTATTATTCTAAACTTTAAATCACCGTCAGACAAGATATAAGCTTGTTCTTTGAGTTTTAAAAGTGTGTTGTTTTGTTTAAAAGTGAAGTTTCAGACAGTACACCGCCATTTTCCGTCAGGTTTAAGTATAAATTTGGGTTCTTGGTACGACTTGTTGGATTTGGTCTTTGCAGCAGAGAGAAACATGAGCTGAATTTGATGAAGCAGCATCAGAGCAGTTCTCGTTGCTGACCAGCTCCTCTCCTGAGCCCAGTAAATCCCTCAGAGCTTTGTGCCTGCTCGGCCTTTCCTAAATCACAAGAGCGCATTAGAAGAGAGCGGCTGAACATTTTGGAGCTGTAAATATATAAAGTAGTACTACCTGTGGGAAAAAAAATGCTTGCTATAAGGAATTACTTTGCTGGCCAAGACAAAAGTCCCAGTTGTAATGTACTGACAGAGAGGGGTATTTGTTGCTGTTGTACCTGAAGGTGACACAAGAAGATGCTAATTGTGTTGTGCTAAATGTCTCAGCAGCAATAATAACATTCAATAATTAAAGCCAAGCCTATTTTTCATTTTATTTATTTGCTGATGAGCATATACATGGTTTGGAGCATAAACAAAGTAGAAAAAGACAAAGCAAACGTCTCAAAAAGGAACCCAACGTATAGATTACCTTTGTTTTATCACATTGCATTAACAAAATTAGCCCAAACATAGATGGCCGTTTCAGATTTTTCACTACATTTTGTTAATTTTTACAATCAAACAAATTATATTCATCCCCAATAAATTGAACACAAAGAGTCTTATATTTGGACTCCAACAAGTTTCAACGTCAACATAATCAAACATTTAAAGTTTCAAAAATCAACAAAAATGAAGCAATAATTTTGAACCTCCAACAACAACAACAATCACTGATTTTATGCAGATTTTTCAATTTCCAAACAAACCTGAATGCCTCGGTATACATAAACCATCCATTTTAAGGATTATCTAAGCATATTGTTCTCTGTTTGCTGTGGTCTGCACCAGAGACAAAACAGGACTGTCCCTGGAGGAGCAGAGAGAGGGGTTAATCAGGCCCCTTTTATAATGAGCCCAGGTGACCCTCCTCTTCCTGCAGGAGGACCCGCCCCTGCCAGGCCGAGGAGGGACGGGACGTAGTAGACTCTGATTAGTAATCACCATCACCTGCAGACACTAAAAGACGTTTATTAATGCATGTCTTAAGAAAGAGGCGAAAATGCCATTGGTCCAACCTTTGAATGCATCGAGTCTCATTCTGTCGATACTAGATACTGATGACAGACATTTTTAATAAATAATCATCTTTAAATAATCATTTTCAAGACTTTTGAAAGTGCTCTCAGCCTTTAAACACCTTGCTCTTCTGGTGAAGTCACGTCATTAAGATTTTTATTATTTTTATTTTTATTCCATGAATGTACTCAGTCAATCCTCCAAATATTCTGCAGTATAGAGTAGTTTAGCGCTCATCACTGCCCCCTATGGCCACTGCATGAACTGCTCTGTCGGTCCTTATCTTCAAACTTTGGGAAAACTGACCAAAGTATGAACCAAATGAACACAGAGCACACACAGAAATGAATGTGTATCTAACATAGAGAATAAATTA
>JAWCTZ010001159.1:0-23481 GCA_036850595.1 Rhyacichthys aspro | reverse complement strand
GATAACTTTTTGCCCCACCCCTCTAGATCATGTTCGCCGATTTTTATCTCTGTCGGTGAAAAACCCTAGGAGGAGATAGAAAAATAAAACAGTAAAAAAACTGCTGAGTCATGCTTAGGAAAAATTCTTTCCAAGATTGCTGACTTCCTGTTTGTCTAGGGGTATCACTGTAATAATATTTTTTGTTCGTCTTTCACATGACCAATATGTTACCAAATTTTACGACTCTATGGCAAAAAATTTCCAGGTCCCATTGACGTAATGTTATTTGATTTTTGCAAGGTCACTGTAACCCCCATTTATTATCTAAAAAAGTGAGATTACTAAAAAAAAATTTTCGCCAGACCTGAATTTTGGGCAAATTTTGGTGACTTTTTAAAAACGTTCAGGGGTCGTAAATTGCGATCGAATGGGGGCGAGAAAAATAATAATAATAATAATAAACGGAGCGATAACAATATAGGCGTCGCCATGGCGACGCCTATATTGGCGTTTTCGGAAAGCGCTCGTCGTTCCCGACGCGTCCGTGGGGTCGGGGTCAACGACGAGCGCTTCGCGCTCGTCATTGACCCCTCCGAAGACCTTTCACCTATTGACCTTCACTACACTTATAGCAATTACAATTATGCCGTTTCCCTATCAGATCACATATATGTATATGCCCGGATAGTGCACGTCACCACGCACGTGCTGGATACTCAATGACGAGCGCTTCGCGCTCGCCATTGAGTCGGCTAGTTACGCAGTGCGCTTTCGCGCACTGCTTAGCGATTACAATAGTCCCTTGCCAGTTGGGCTGGCTCGGGCCTAAATATAGCCGCAAGCGGCGATTGTCGGCCCTCGCCGTCGCGACCCCGCGACCCCCCGCTGGTGCCGAGGTCGCCGTCGCGACCAAGAGCTGGTGCCGAGGTTCAGCGCGTGTTGCCATCTCTGTTGGTGTTGTTGAACAATCCTGCCAAATGCTCTGTCTGTCTGTGAAGCTCATAGAAGCCTATATAGGTGAATTTAGCAAATTTGGCGGTCCGGTACAACCACATCTTTTGAAATAGGGCATGTACGGGAAGTTATCCTAAATCCTTATGTCCTAACGAATAAATGTGCTAAATTTCATCAAATTCTGAAAAACTAAAATTTTTGATGGACCACTACCCAATGTTTTTAATAGGTGATTTTGGGAGTCAACTTAAAAAAACGTATGGGTAAAAATTTTCAGACCTTCCAATTTTTCTAAGTGAGATCTGTTCAGGCATGTGTATGGAATAAATCCTTACAATATTAGGCAAAATTATCAAAAAATTTGCAAGTTATAAAAAATTAAAATATTTTTTCAGACATGGAAAATTTGAGTCGTTGCCATGGAGACACGGTTGAAGTTACGGCATGCATCCGATTGGCTTTTTTGATCGGTTTGCCATATTGGACATGCATGCCAAATTTCGTACATTTCCGAGAAACTAAATTTTTTCCATCCCATATGGATTTTCTATTGCATCTTTAGGGGGCGCTGTAATGCCCAGAGACACCATTTTCACAGATATGTTTTCAGGCTGGGTCATGAATAAATGATTAAAATTTGAGCCGGATCGGACTTCGTATGTGCGAGTTATAACAATTTAGACGTTGCAAAAAATCGCCAAATTTAACTTTAAATTTGACGCGCTGCTGCTCGGAAACCGCTTAGATTCTACAAAGAATTTGGATAACTTTTAAAGCCCCACCCCTCTAGAACATGTTCGCCAATTTTTAGCTCTGTCGGTTAAAAACCCTAGGAGGAGATAGAAAAATAAAAACGTAAAAAAACTGCTGAGTCATGCTTAGCAAAAATTCTATCCAAGATTGCTGACTTCCTGTTTGTCTAGGGGCATCGCTATAATAATATTTTTTGTTCATCTTTGCATGACCAATATGTGTATCAAATTTTATGACTCTATGGCAAAAAAAGCGTTTTTCCAGGTCCCATTGGCGTAATGTTATTTGATTTTTGCAAGATCACTGTGACCCCCCCATTTATTATTCCAAAAAAGTGAGATTACTAAAAAAAAATTTTCACCAGACCTGAATTTTGGGCAAATTTTGGTGACTTTTTAAAAACGTTCAGGGGTCCAAATTTGCGATCGAATGGGGGCGAGAAAAATAATAATAATAATAAAAAATATAGCCGCAAGCGGCGATTGTCGGCCCTCGCCGTCGCGACCCCGCGACCCCCCGCTGGTGCCGAGGTCGCCGTCGCGACCAAGAGCTGGTGCCGAGGTTCAGCGCGTGTTGCCATCTCTGTTGGTGTTGTTGAACAATCCTGCCAAATGCTCTGTCTGTCTGTGAAGCTCATAGAAGCCTATATAGGTGAATTTAGCAAATTTGGCGGTCCGGTACAACCACATCTTTTGAAATAGGGCATGTACGGGAAGTTATCCTAAATCCTTATGTCCTAACGAATAAATGTGCTAAATTTCATCAAATTCTGAAAAACTAAAATTTTTGATGGACCACTACCCAATGTTTTTAAATGGTGATTTTGGGAGTCAACTTAAAAAAACGTATGGGTAAAAATTTTCAGACCTTCCAATTTTTCTAAGTGAGATCTGTTCAGGCATGTGTATGGAATAAATCCTTACAATATTAGGCAAAATTATCAAAAAATTTGCAAGTTATAAAAAATTAAAATATTTTTTCAGACATGGAAAATTTGAGTCGTTGCCATGGAGACACGGTTGAAGTTACGGCATGCATCCGATTGGCTTTTTTGATCGGTTTGCCATATTGGACATGCATGCCAAATTTCGTACATTTCCGAGAAACTAAATTTTTTCCATCCCATATGGATTTTCTATTGCATCTTTAGGGGGCGCTGTAATGCCCAGAGACACCATTTTCACAGATATGTTTTCAGGCTGGGTCATGAATAAATGATTAAAATTTGAGCCGGATCGGACTTCGTATGTGCGAGTTATAACAATTTAGACGTTGCAAAAAATCGCCAAATTTAACTTTAAATTTGACGCGCTGCTGCTCGGAAACCGCTTAGATTCTACAAAGAATTTGGATAACTTTTAAAGCCCCACCCCTCTAGAACATGTTCGCCAATTTTTAGCTCTGTCGGTTAAAAACCCTAGGAGGAGATAGAAAAATAAAAACGTAAAAAAACTGCTGAGTCATGCTTAGCAAAAATTCTATCCAAGATTGCTGACTTCCTGTTTGTCTAGGGGCATCGCTATAATAATATTTTTTGTTCATCTTTGCATGACCAATATGTGTATCAAATTTTATGACTCTATGGCAAAAAAAGCGTTTTTCCAGGTCCCATTGGCGTAATGTTATTTGATTTTTGCAAGGTCACTGTAACCCCCCCATTTATTATTCCAAAAAAGTGAGATTACTAAAAAAAATTTTTCGCCAGACCTGAATTTTGGGCAAATTTTGGTGACTTTTTACAAACGTTCAGGGGTCCAAATTTGCGATCGAATGGGGGCGAGAAAAATAATAATAATAATAAATATAGCCGCAAGCGGCGATCAGCGGCCCTCGCGTCGCGACCCCGCGACCCCCCGCTGGTGCCGAGGTCGCCGTCGCGACCCTGAGCTGGTGCCGAGATCGAGCCGTGTTGCTAACTTATTTGGGGATGTTGAAGAATCCTGCCAAATGCTCTGTCTGTCTGTGAAGCTCATATTGACGTTTACAGGTGAATTTAGCAAATTTGGCGGACCGCTACAACCACATCTTTTGAAATAGGGCATGTTCGTAAAATTTTCCTCAATCCTTATTTACTAACGAACAAATGTGGCAAATTTCATAAAATTATGAAAAACTAAAATTTTTGGTGGACCAATACCCAATGTTTTTAATAGGTGATTTTTCGTGTCGACTTAAAAAAACGTATGGATAAAAATTTTCAGACCTTCCGATTTTATTAAGTGAGATCTGTTCAGGCATGTGTTTGGAATAAATCCTTACAATATTAGGTAAAATAAAAATAAATTGTGCAAGTTATAACAAATTGAAATTTATTTTTAAACATGGAAATCTTTGAGTCGCTGCCACGGAAACACGGTTGAAGTTACGGCATGCATCCGATTGGCTTTTTTGTTTCACCTTTGATCTGGGACATGTGTGTAAAATTTTGTGAATTTATGCCAAAAAAAGTCAATTTTTCCCCCATGTTTTGTATCTTTTTCCATTCATTTTCATGAATTTCGCGGTGTTGCCATGACAACACGGTCAAAGTTACGATGGTGCTGCAATAGACTTTTTTGTTTAGACTGATCCAAGGAATGCACATGCCAAATTTGGTGTATTTATGCCAAACTAAATTTTTGGATTTTCCATAGGCACCCAATTTTTGTGTTTCGGTCATCACCACGGCAACACCGTTCAAAACTGGGCATGGGTCCCAGAGAATTTTTTGATCCTTTTCGCATTTTGGACATGCATGCCAAATTTCGTACATTTCCGACAAACTAAATTTTTGGCCGTCCCATAGGGATTTTTGTTTGCATCTCTAGGGGGCGCTATAGTGCCCAGAGACACCGTTTTCACATATATGTTTTCAGGCCGGGCCGTGAATAAGTGATTAAAATTTGAGCCGGATCGGACTTCGTGCGCGAGTTATAGCAATTTAGACGTTGCAAAAAATCGTAAAATTTAACGTTAACTTTGACGCGCTGCTGCTCGGAAAGTGCTTAGATTCTACAAAGAATTTGGATAACTTTTAAAGCCCCACCCCTCTAGACCATGTTCGCCGAATTTTAGCTCTGTCGGTTAAAAACCCTAGGAGGAGATAGAAAAATAAAAACGTAAAAAAACTGCTGAGTCATGCTTAGCGAAAATTCTATCCAAGATTGCTGACTTCCTGTTTGTCAAGGGGTGTCGCCATAATAATATTTTTTGTTCGTTTTGCCACGATCAATATGTCAACCAAATTTTATGAGTATACGCAAAAAAAATTTTTTTCCAGGTCCCATTGGCGTAATGTTTTTTGATTTTTGCAAGGTCACTGTCACCCCCCCATTTATTTTTTTAAAAATGTGAGATTATAAGATAAAATTTTTCGCCAGACCTGAATTTTGGGCAAAGTTTGGTGAGTTTTCATTAACGTTTAGGGCCTCAAATTTGCGATCATTTGGGGATAAGAATAATAATAATAAATATAGCTGCAAGCAGCGATGATCGGCCCTCGCTGTCGCGACCCCGCGACCCCCGCGACCCCGTGACCCGGCGCTGGTGCCGAGGTCGAGCCATGTTGCCATGTCATTCTTGAAGAATGCTGCAAAATGTGTAGAAAATACACTGTGTATCTGACATGGCTATGTATCGGTCATCGCCATGGCAACACCGTACAAATTTGGGCATGGGTCCAATATAATTTTTTGACCCCTTTACTATAACGGACGTGCATGCCAAATTTCGTGCATTTCCGACAAACTAAATTTTGTTTTGCATATCTAGGGGGCGCTATAGTTCTCAGAGTTACCGTTTCAACATATATGTGGTTAGGCCGGGGGGTGAATAAGTCATTCAAATTTGAGTGAAATCGGACAACGTATGTCCGAATTATAACAATTTAAAAGGAGCGAAAAATGTCAAAAAATTTCACGAAATTTGCAGCTGCGCCGCGTGAAAACCTTCATACTTTCGCGGAGGATTTGGATAACTTTTGACGGCACATGTCTTTAGAGTATCTTGTGTGAATTTGAGCTCATTCGGGCTTACGCTCTAGGAGGAGTTCGTTCAAATGCGAGGTGTGCGATTTTGGCCAAAGTCTGATTTTGAATTTTCAATCCAAGATGGCCGACTTCCTGTTTGTTTGTGGGCGGGGCCATAATAATATTCGAGGTTAGTCCCGACGTGAAGAATGACTGTGCCGAATTTCGTTCAATTCCGCCACGACGAGGGTGCGAAAAGTCCCATAGGGGCAAAAAAAACGCTCCTTTTGGGGGCGCTGTCGCGCCATTTTTCATTTTACCACCAAAAAATTACCATTAAAAAAAATTTTTCACCAGAACTGATGACCGTGCCAAATTTCGTGACCTGACTCTCACGTTTAGGGGTCCGAATTTGAGGCTAAACGTGTACAACGTATAATAATAATAATAATAAATATAGCCGCAAGCGGCGATCAGCGGCCCTCGCGTCGCGACCCCGCGACCCCCCGCTGGTGCCGAGGTCGCCGTCGCGACCCTGAGCTGGTGCCGAGGTCGAGCCGTGTTGCTAACTTATTTGGGGATGTTGAAGAATTCTGCCAAATGCTCTGTCTGTCTCTGAAGCTCATATTGACGTTTACAGGTGAATTTAGCAAATTTGGCGGACCGCTACAACCACATCTTTCGAAATAGGGCATGTTTGTAAAGTTTTCCTCAATCCTTATGTACTAACGAACAAATGTGGCAAATTTCATCAAATTACGAAAAACTAAAATTTTTGATGGTCCAATAGTCAATGTTTTTAATAGGTGATTTTTCGTGTCGACTTAAAAAAACGTATGGATAAAAATTTTCAGACCTTCCGATTTTTTTAAGTGAGATCTGTTCAGGCATGTGTATGGAATAAATCCTTACAATATTAGGTAAAATAAAAAAAAATTGTGCAAGTTATAACAAATTGAAATTTTTTTTTATACATGGAAATCTTTGAGTCGTTGCCACGGAAACACGGTTGAAGTTACGGCATGCATCCGATTGGCTTTTTTGTTTCTCCTTTTATCTGGAACATGTGTGTAAAATTTGGTGAATTTATGCCAAAAAAAGTCAATTTTTTCCCCATGGTTTGTATCTTTTTCCATTCATTTTCATGAATTTCGCGGTGTTGCCATGACAACACGGTCAAAGTTACGATGGTGCTGCAATAGACTTTTTTGTTTAGACTGATCCAAGGAATATACACACCAAATTTGGTGTATTTATGCCAAACTAAATTTTTTGATTTTCCATAGGCACCCAATTTTTGTGTTTCGGTCATTACCACGGCAACACCGTTCAAAACTGGGCATGGGTCCAAGAGAATTTTTTTATCCTTTTCCCATTTTGGACAAGCATGCCAAATTTCGTACATTTCCGACAAACTAAAGTTTTGGCCGTCCCATAGGGATTTTCGTTGGCATCTCTAGGGGGCGCTATAGTGCCCAGAGACACCGTTTTCACATATATGTTTTCGGGCCGGGCCATGAATAAGTGATTAAAATTTGAGCCGGATCGGACTTCGTACACGCGAGTTATAGCAATTTAGACGTTGCAAAAAATCGTAAAATTTAACGTTAACTTTGATTCACTGCCACTGAAACCGTTTAATCTTCTACAGGGAATTGGATAAGTTTTGATGCCCCACCCTCTAGATCATGTTTACCGATTTTTAACTCTGTCGGATGAAAATCGTAGGAGGAGATAGAAAAATAAAACGTAAAAACTGCTGAGTCATGGTTAGCAAAATTTCTATCCAAGATTGCCGACTTCCTGTTTGTCAGTGGGCGGGGCCATAATAATATTTTTTTTCGCCCTCCCACGTCCAATATGTGTACCAAATTTTATGAGTGTACGCCAAAAAAGTGTTTTTCCAGGTCCCATTGACGTAATGTTTTTTGATTTTTGCAAGGTCACTGTGACCCCCATTTAGTTATTTGAAAAAAGTGAGATTATGTAAATTAAATTTTCGGCAGACCTGAATTTTGGGCAAAGTTTGGTGAGTTTTCATTAACGTTTAGGGACTTCAAAATTGCGATTGTTCTCGGAAAAGAATAATAATAATAATAATAATAATAATAAAAATAATAATAATCCGAGCAATTTCAATATAGGCGTCGCCGCGGCGACGCCTATATTGGCGTTTTCGGAAAGCGCTCGTCGTTCCCCACGCATCCGTGGGGTCGGAGTCAATGACCTTTCCCCTATTGACCCCCCTATTACATGTATATAGCAATTACAAGTATGCCGGGTCCCTACCATATCACATATATATATGCCCGGATAGTGCACGTCACCACGCACGTGCAGCATACTCAATGACGAGCGCTTCGCGCTCGCCATTGAGTCGATTAGTTACGCAGTGCGCTTCGCGCACTGCTTCGAATTACAATAGTCCCTTGCCAGTTGGGCTGGCTCGGGCCTAATAATAATTCCAGCGATTCCAATAAGGCGTTTTTCCTGTCACCCCGAAAGTTACGTTTTCGGAAAGCTCTCGCCATTCCCCACGTGTCCGCGGGGTGCGGGGTCAACAACGAGCGCTTCGCGCTCGTGTTGACCCCTTCAATGACCTTTCACCCATTGATCCTCATTACATGCATTAGCAGGTACAATGATGCCGGTTCCCTGCCATATCACATATGTATATGCCCGGATAGTGCATGACACCGCGCACGTGCATGATACTCAATGACGAGCGCTTCGCGCTCGCCATTGAGTCGGCTAGTTACGCAGTGCGCTGCGCGCACTGCTTAGCGATCTCAATAGGCCCTTGCCTGCTGGGCTGGCTCGGGCCTAAATATAGCCGCAAGCGGCGATTGTCGGCCCTCGCGTCGCGACCCCGCGACCCCCCGCTGGTGCCGAGGTCGCCGTCGCGACCCTGAGCTGGTGCCGAGGTCGAGCCGTGTTGCTAACTTTGTTGGGGATGTTAAAGAATCCTGCCAAATGCTCTGTCTGTCTCTGAAGCTCATATTAGTCCGTATAGGCAATTTAGCAAATTTGGCGGACCGCTACAACCACATCTTTGAAAATAGGGCATGTTCGTAAAGTTTTCCTCAATCCTTATGCCAAAACGAACAAATGTGCCAAATTTCATCAAATTCAGAAAAACTAAAATTTTTGATGGACCACTACCCAATGTTTTTAATAGGTGATTTTTCGTGTCGACTTAAAAAAACGTATGGATAAAAATTTTCAGACCTTCCGATTTTTTTAAGTGAGATCTGTTCAGGCATGTGTTTGTAATAAATCCTTACAATATTAGGTAAAATAAAAAAAAATTGTGCAAGTTATAACAAATTGAAATTTTTTTTTATACATGGAAATCTTTGAGTCGTTGCCACGGAAACACGGTTGAAGTTACGGCATGCATCCGATTGGCTTTTTTGTTTCTCCTTTGATCTGGGACATGTGTGTAAAATTTGGTGAATTTATGCCAAAAAAAGTCAATTTTTTCCCCATGTTTTGTATCTTTTTCCATTCATTTTCATGAATTTTGCGGTGTTGCCATGACAACACGGTCAAAGGTACGATGGTGCGGCAATAGAGTTTTTTGTTTAGACTGATCCAAGGAATGCACATGCCAAATTTGGTGTATTTATGCCAAACTAAATTTTTGGATTTTCCATAGGCCCCCAATTTTTGTGTTTCGGTCATCGCCACGGCAACACCGTTCAAAACTGGGAGTGGGTCCAAGATAATTTTTGATCCTTTTCCCATTTTGGACATGCATGCCAAATTTCGTACATTTCCGACAAACTAAATTTTTGGCCGTCCCATAGGGATTTTCTCGTGCATCTGTAGGGGGCGCTGTAGTGCCCAGAGACACCGTTTTCACATATATGTTTTCAGGCCGGGCCCTGAATAAGTTATTAAAATTTGAGCCGGATCGGACTTCGTACGCGCGAGTTATAACAATTTAGACGTTGCAAAAAATCGTAAAATTCAACGTTAACTTTGACGCTGCTGCTCGGAAACCGCTTAGATTCTACAAAGAATTTGGATAACTTTTAAAGCCCCACCCCTCTAGATCATGTTTACCGATTTTTATCTCTGTCGGTTAAAAACCCTAGGAGGAGATAGAAAAATAAAAACGTAAAAAAACTGCTGAGTCATGCTTAGCAAAATTCTATCCAAGATTGCTGACTTTCTATTTTTCTAGGGGCATCGCTGTAATAATATTTTTTGTTCAACTTTGCATGACCAATATGTGTACCAAATTTTATGACTCTATGGCAAAAAATTTTTTTTCCAGGCCCCATTGGCGTAATGTTATTTCATTTTTGCAAGGTCACTGTAACCCCCCCATTTTTTATTACAAAAAAGTGAGATTACTAAAAAAAATTTTTCGCCAGACCTGAATTTTGGGCAAATTTTGGTGACTTTTTAAAAATGTTCAGGGGTCCAAATTTGCGATCGAATGGGGGCGAGAAAAATAATAATAATAATAAAATATAGCCGCAAGCGGCGATCAGCGGCCCTCGCGTCGCGACCCCGCGACCCCCCGCTGGTGCCGAGGTCGCCGTCGCGACCCTGAGCTGGTGCCGAGATCGAGCCGTGTTGCTAACTTATTTGGGGATGTTGAAGAATTCTGCCAAATGCTCTGTCTGTCTCTGAAGCTCATATTGACGTTTACAGGTGAATTTAGCAAATTTGGCGGACCGCTACAACCACATCTTTTGAAATAGGGCATGTTCGTAAAATTTTCCTCAATCCTTATTTACTAACGAACAAATGTGGCAAATTTCATAAAATTATGAAAAACTAAAATTTTTGGTGGACCAATACCCAATGTTTTTAATAGGTGATTTTTCGTGTCGACTTAAAAAAACGTATGGATAAAAATTTTCAGACCTTCCGATTTTTTTAAGTGAGATCTGTTCAGGCATGTGTTTGTAATAAATCCTTACAATATTAGGTAAAATAAAAAAAAATTGTGCAAGTTATAACAAATTGAAATTTTTTTTTATACATGGAAATCTTTGAGTCGTTGCCACGGAAACACGGTTGAAGTTACGGCATGCATCCGATTGGCTTTTTTGTTTCACCTTTGATCTGGGACATGTGTGTAAAATTTTGTGAATTTATGCCAAAAAAAGTCAATTTTTCCCCCATGTTTTGTATCTTTTTCCATTCATTTTCATGAATTTCGCGGTGTTGCCATGACAACACGGTCAAAGTTACGATGGTGCTGCAATAGACTTTTTTGTTTAGACTGATCCAAGGAATGCACATGCCAAATTTGGTGTATTTATGCCAAACTAAATTTTTGGATTTTCCATAGGCACCCAATTTTTGTGTTTCGGTCATCACCACGGCAACACCGTTCAAAACTGGGCATGGGTCCAAGAGAATTTTTTGATCCTTTTCCCATTTTGGACATGCATGCCAAATTTCGTACATTTCCGACAAACTAAATTTTTGGCCGTCCCATAGGGATTTTCGTTTGCATCTCTAGGGGGCGCTATAGTGCCCAGAGACACCGTTTTCACATATATGTTTTCGGGCCGGGCCGTGAATAAGTGATTAAAATTTGAGCCGGATCGGACTTCGTACGCGCGAGTTATAGCAATTTAGACGTTGCAAAAAATCGGAAAATTTAACGTTAACTTTGATTCACTGCCGCTCGGAAACCGTTTAATATTCTACAGGGAATTTGATAAGTTTTGATGCCCCACCCCTCTAGATCATGTTCACCGATTTTTAACTCTGTCGGATGAAAATCGTAGGAGGAGATAGAAAAATAAAACGGTAAAAAAACTGCTGAGTCATGGTTAGCAAAATTTCTATCCAAGATTGCTGACTTCCTGTTTTTCAAGGGGCGTCGCTATAATAATATTTTTTGTTCGTCTTCGGATGACCAATTTGTGTACCAAATTTTACGACCCTATGCCAAAAAAAGTGATTTTCCAGGTCCCATTGGCGTAATGTTTTTTGATTTTTGCAAGGTCACTGTAACCCCCCCATTTCGTTTTTCAAAAAAGTGAGATTATGTAAATTCTATTTTCGGCAGACCTGAATTTTGGGCAAAGTTTGGTGAGTTTTCGTCAACGTTTAGGACTTCAAAATTGCGATCGTTCTCGGAAAAGAATAATAATAATAATAATAATAAAAATAAATAGCTGCAAGCAGCGATAAGCGGCCCTCGCCGTCGCGACCCCGCGACCCCCCGCTGGTGCCGAGGTCGCCGTCGCGACCCCCCGCTGGTGCCGAGGTCGCCGTCGCGACCCTGAGCTGGTGCCGAGGTCGAGCCGTGTTGCCATCTCTGTTGATGTTGAAGAATCCTGCCAAATGCTCTGTCTGTCTGTGAAGCTCATAGTAGCCTATATAGGTGAATATAGCAAATTTGGCGGACCGCTACAACCACATCTTTGAAAATCGGGCATGTTTGTAAAGTTTTCCTCAATCCTTATACAAAAACGAACAAATGTGCCAAATTTCATCAAATTCGGAAAAATTAAAATTTTTGATGGTCCAATACCCAACGTTTTTAATAGGTGATTTTTAGTATGAACTTGTGAAAATGTATGGGTAAAAATGTTCAGAAATTCTTTTTAAAGTGAGATCAGTTCATGCATCTGTAGTGAATAAAACCTTACAATATTGTATTTGCGACATTGTATTGCTTAAGCTGAAAGGCTTACAAAAGTTTTAGGTTAATTAGCTATTAAGCTGAGTGTTTGATTTTTCTGACGTGCATTTGCGTTTTTCAATGCAGGTGGGTTTGAACAGTAACAACATTGAGTTTGTAATATCAATATATATTAACTTATTGTTAGTTAGTATTAGAAATTTGTAAAAGAATAAAGCTTAATGTCCAAGACATTACACATAAATTACACATTACAAATAAATAAAATTTATATTTATTTTAAATGTATTTATATACAGTTCAGTGGACCCTTTGTGTTACACCCCACCCGTGTTGGGTTTATGAACTCAATGAAAATGTCTGGCGATAATCCGCTATTAGACTCTTGTGAACATTTTCCGAAGAATACTCTAATTTCGTACATTCCCAGCGCACGTGAATGCACCCTTGCGCAGATAGCTCGTGCCTGCTGGACTCTGGTTTTCATTGGTTAAAGATGACACGCGGTTCGTTCGTGCTGCAAAACACAGTGGCACATAGTACCGACATCGATGAAGAGCATTTTGCGGTATGTACGTCTTTTATCGGTAAATTAAGCCAACAAGGCAATGAAGTTAACGTGGAAGTAAACAAGACGCTGGACTGTTAGCCTGGTTTTTGGCTCTAGTCATTTGTGCACCAGACTGACAGTGACAGTCGTGAAAAATCTCTTCATCTAATAATCTGTAATGCAGCCCATTGCTACAAAAAACAGCTAACCTCATTAAAAGCTCCAATATTATCGTTCAGTTACTGTAGAAGTGTTTATAGACTTATAAGCACTTCTATAATAAACAGACTTGTTTATTGTTTAGGCACAGAATTTAACAGCACTACACCTGACAAAACTACATTTAACAGTTTCATGGTGTCAAATAAACGTTAATGTAGTTAAATTTAGTAGTTCTATAAAGTCATTTGTTTTAGTAATTGTTTTGTAGGACACTCATGGTAAATATAGGCTAAATTAAACTGTACCAAATTTTGCTTTCTACATGAGGTGTAATTGTAACCAGGCTTTCCTCTGTATAGGGACAGTCTGAAGAGAAAAGAGATATCTCCAATTTTTTTCAAAAGAAGCCAAAATCAGGTGCAGATCAGGACCAAACAGCTCTCAACCCCAGTGTCAGCTGTGATCAACTTTCAGGAGATGGACAGAGAAGT
Organism: Rhyacichthys aspro; assembly: GCA_036850595.1. Classification (NCBI taxonomy): domain Eukaryota; kingdom Metazoa; phylum Chordata; class Actinopteri; order Gobiiformes; family Rhyacichthyidae; genus Rhyacichthys; species Rhyacichthys aspro. The sequence goes on along the minus strand of JAWCTZ010001159.1, from coordinate 10,023 downwards.
CAAGAAGATGAACAAACACAAGAACCAAATGTGTCACCAGCAGGTCAGAGCAGAGACAGTAAGCTGCCTAATTCAGATTGTGTGATGACTTTTATGCTAAGTAATATATGCTATGATGATATACAGTATATAATTCAGTTTTTGAAAAAGAACAGGGTGAAACAGAACTGTTATTTTTTCTAATTGAATGTTTTGTATATGGACCCCCCAAATAATCCCTTGCCACCTCTTGGCCACCCCTTTTTTAAAAGTCTAGCTCTGCCACTGAGAGAGAGGACTGGAAATAGACCAAGAGACCTTCAGCTGTTCCATCTGCCTGGATTTACTGAAGGATCCAGTCACTATTCCTTGTGGACACAGCTACTGCATGAGCTGTGTTAACTCCCACTGGGATGGAGAGATGTCTAAGCAAAGCTACAGCTGCCCTCAGTGCAAACAGAGCTTCACTCAGAGGCCAGTGCTGGTGAAAAGTACCATGTTGGCTGCTTTGGTGGAGGAGCTGAGTGCATTCCCTCCTGCTCCAGCTCATCACTGCTATGCTGGACCTGAAGATGTGGCCTGTGATATGTGCGCTGGAAGGAAGCTGAAAGCTGCAAAATCCTGTCTGCAGTGTCTGGTGTCTTATTATGAAGACCATCTTCAGCCTCATTATGATGTTGCTGCATTAAAGAAGCATAAGCTGATCAACCCCACTGTGAATCTCCGAGACAACATTTGCCCTCGACACAATGAGGTAATGAAGATGTTCTGTCACACTGATCAGCAGTGCATCTGTTACCTCTGCTCCGTGTAGGAACATAAAGGACACGACACATTGTCAGCTGCAACAGAAAGGACTGAGATGCAAAGAATTTTGCAGTAGACAGACAGTAGGCAGAAAATCCGACGGCTAATCCAGGACAAACAGAAAGACATAGACACATTACAGAAGGGCTCAGATGGTGCCTGGCATTCTGCTCATAGAGTTGTTGAAGAAAGAGAAAGGATTTTTACACAGATAAATCGTTTTGTCGAGAGGAGGACTGAGGTGAGGAGAAAAAAATCAGATCTCAACAGGAAACTGAAGAGCATCGAGTAAAAGAACTCCAAGACAAACTGCAACAGGAGATCACCAGACTGAAGAGGAAATACACTGAGCTGGAGAGACTCTCACAGACAGACCATGACCAATTTTTACACACATTTCCATCTCTGTTCAAGCTCAGTGAAACTTCACACTCATCCAGCAGTGAAACAACTCCACTGTCCTTCATAGATGTGCTTACAGCTGCTGTAGCAGAACTCAGGGACAAACTAGGCTTTAGATTGCTACAAAGATGGTTATGTATTTTGGTGCAACAGAGTTAGCACCACTATTACATCTCCAGATTCCAACCAAATTGGAATTTTTGTGGATTATGATGCAGGTGTTTTGTCCTTTTTACAGTGTGGCCCAAGAAATGACTCTCATCCACAGAGTCCAGACCACATTCACTCAGCCTCTGCTCGCTGGAATATGGCTCAAAGATGTTACGGACTGTGCTGAGATCTGCAGTCTAAGACAAAGAGAGAGTATTCATACATAAAGTGTAGATATGGGTAAATATTGTGTTCCTAGATTATAAGCTGCATTAAGACAATTGTAATTTTTGTATCCAGGCTCCAGGAAGAGCTGTGTGCTTTCAGAGACAGGCACCAGGACACTTCAGGTGAAACAGAGCTGTGGCCACAGTAGAAGGCAGAACCATCACATATCAGCAATGATAACCAGATAACCACCGGTCCTTGTTCAGGTACAGGTTTAAATAATGCTGCTCATTTTAATTTCCTGTGGGAAACAACTTGCTCCACACATGGCTTTTTGCATGTTCCTGTTTCACTTTTACAACAGAAAAATAAAGACACTGCACAAGAACAACAATAATGTCCTTTCCCTTGTACACTTTGTAGATGATTAACTGTAGATGACCTCATGAAGACATCATCTATGAAACTGTTTCCAGGAACAGGCCCAACACCTGATGCCTTCTTCATCACACCAGTGTATACTGAACAACATGGATCATCCCCTGCATTGGGCTTTTGAACTACAGAGAGCAGGCAGTGGACGTCTGAGATCAGTGAGCTGCAGGATGAACGCCACAAGAACACCTTCTTCCTGACTGCAGTAAAACTGTACAATCAGTCAGTATGGGTTGGACTGAAAACAGCCATTCTACAGGCAGGGACGTGTCTTTTGTGGCCAGCTCCCTGTATGTAAAAACACCTGGAGCACAGCAGCATAATCAGATATCAAAGTATTTAAAACTGATGATAGGAAAATTATTGGATAGCAGTACTTATAGATTGTGTATTGTCCAATTAATGTCCTAGTACAGATCTGTATGTTAATATCTTTTCATATTCCTCTAATTGTTTTCCTTATAGTTTTTTCACCATCTGCCTGGACATGTTCACCAGTAAATTCCTCTTGGCAACTATCTCAAGCACTCATTTTTAATATCACTTATATTAACACTTACTTAATGTGAGCCCATTTTCTACATTAACATGTACATATAATATCTGGAATATATTAAACATGGTTAATATATTAAACATGAAATTAATTTGCTGTGTTTGTCATGTTGTTAAATTTGAGAACACTTTTCCTCCATGTTGTCAAACTCATCTTGCTTTTATGATGAATAAGACTGGCATGTCCTATATGACATATTCACCTTTGATTATTAGTATTGATTCTTTGGCTATTTAAGACGTATTACCACATTTTATTATTTTTGCACAGTACCAAGTATAAAACTATGGTTATAAATGAGATAATATTTTCACCATTGTAAGATCACGGGCCTATTGACCCTAATCAGAAATGATTCACTAATCAATATATCAAATATAATTTTATAAAGCACTCTCTATGGGTAATTTAGTAGTACTGAAATATTAAAACCTTTGGCCGATTGGGCCACTGTCTAAAATACATGCTAGCGTCAAAGGCTGTTCACTTAAATGGCGTAGCTAACAGCTAACTATGTAGTAATAAACTAATAGTTGTGTCTTATTGGTGATGTCTCTTTATGATACACATCACTCATGTTTTGTATTGCGTAGTGTCTGTCAGAACAAGTAGATTACGGGCGATTAGCTGCGGTCGCTGTAATGTTTTGCAGTAAAGGTATAATTTAAATAGTATTACATTAAGCTAACGACATTAGCATGCTAGAAGCGTTAGCATTAGTCTAAGGGACACCCCCGCGATAACCCACGGTCAAGATTTTGGAAGATAAACCATTTGATTGGCTGAGAGATCTGGCTTTTTCGGCGGCCAATCAGAGCGGCGCTACGCTCGGACCGCCGCAGCGGTATAAAAGCGTCTTCGCGCTTCTGATCGTCCCCTTTGCCACTCTTCAATCTCTCTCAGAGCTTTGTCGAGCAGCATTCTCTCATTGCGATCTCCGGATCTTTTCAAAGCGATCATCGGATCATTGGATTACTGTTTCTTGTTGTTAGTTCTTTGTCAGTTTCTTGTCTAGCGTCTACTTGTGTTTTTTGTCCGTCTTTGTGAACCGAGACAACTCCATCGTCTCCAGCTTCGGCTTCAGGCTTCATCGCCTTCATCCGGCCTTTCTTTGAGAAAGGTAAGAATCCATTTTACATTTCTATGCGCTTCTGTTGCATGCTTTATTTTGCACTGTGGCTAATTTAATATGAAATGTGTTACTATGAAATTTTGGGTTTAATACCGTGTAGCTGGGGTTCTGTGAGCTGATTACGGCGCTACAAGCGTGTAGCTAATACCATGTACCGTAATGCCATGTGCGCTAATACCATGTGCGGTAAAATGGCTAGGCACAAAATTGTTTGTTGCAATTTTTTAGCTCTGTCTTTTGTATGTTTATGGACTACTAAATATGTGCTATTTTCTATTCGATATGACATTACTTATTAATAAGAGGTGTAGGTCGGGTTTATGCATGATGTAGTTTTGTGTAATTAGGCTTTGTGAGGGTGTGGTATAGGCCTATAGAAGGCTTGGTTTGAGCCTGATGTAGTCCTGGTTTACTTAAAAAGGATTGACAGGTTTCAGGTTTTAGCAGGACTCACTCTCTGACAGACATTTTGTTAGATTATAAACGCGTTTTAGCAGGACTCGCTCTCTGACGCAGGTTTCAGCGGGTTTTGAACAGGTTTTAGCTCTCCGACACACAGGTTTCAGTGGGTTTTAAACAGGTTTTGGATGGACTCACTCTCTGACGGATAGGTTTTAGTAGGTTTTGAACAGGTTTTAGCAGTACTTGCTATCCGACACAGGTTTCAGTGGGTTTTGAACAGGTTTTAGCAGGACTTGCTATCCGACACAGGTTTCAGTGGGTTTTGAACAGGTTTTAGTAGGACTTGCTATCTGACAATGTCAGTACAATGTTATTTGCTAATTATGAAGTCTGCATTTGTTTCTGTGGTATAGTGTTTGGGAGTCACTTTCTGACACAGGTTTTAGTGGGACTCGCTCTCTGACAGATAGGTTTTCAGTTGGTTTTGAACAGGTTTTAGTGGGATTCGCTCGATGGTAGGTAGGTGTTAGTGGGTTTTGACCCAGGACTTGCTATCTGACACAGGTTTTAGTGGGTTTTAAATAGGTTTTAGTGGGATTTGCTCTCTGACAGATAGGTGTTAGTGGGTTTTGAACAGATTTTATCAGGACTTGCTATCTGACACAGGTTTCAGTGGGTTTTGAACAGGTTTTACCAGGTCTGGCTCTCCAACAGACAGGTTTCAGTAGGTTTTGAACAGGTTTTAGCAGGTCTGGCTCTATAACAGACAGTTTTTAGGGGATTTTGAACAGGTTTTTGCTGGATTTTCATGTGATTACATTAGTAATTTGTGTTTGTGAAATGCCTCAGCCCTGTTCAGTTCTCATTAGTTTAAATCATATTTTCTTGGTAAAGTGTAAAATGGCAGCCATTTTGTGCTTGTGGTCAAACATTCACAAAATGTCAGTACAATGTTATTTGCTAATTAATAAGTCTGTATTTGTTTCTGTGGTATACTATTTGGGAGTCAGTATCTGACACAGGATTCAGTGGGTTTTGAACAGGTTTTAGTAGGACTTGCTATCTGACACAGGTTTTAGTGAATTTTAAACAGGTTTTAGTAGGATTTGCTTTCTGACACAGGTTTTAGTGAATTTTAAACAGGTTTTAGTGGGATTTGCTATCTGACACAGGTTTCAGTGGGTTTTGAACAGGTTTTACCAGGATTTTCTATCTGACATAGGTTTTAGTGAGTTTTAAACAGGTTTTAGTGGGATTTGCTATCTGACACAGGTTTCAGTGGGTTTTGAACAGGTTTTATCAGGACTTGCTATCTGACACAGGTTTCAGTGGGTTTTGAACAGGTTTTAGTAGGACTTGCTATCTGACAGGTTTTAGTGAATTTTAAACAGGTTTTAGTAGGACTTGCTATCTGACACAGGTTTTAGTGAATTTTAAACAGGTTTTAGTGGGATTTGCTATCTGACACAGGTTTTACTGAATTTTAAACAGGTTTTAGTGGGATTTGCTATCTGACACAGGTTTCAGTGGGTTTTAAACAGGTTTTAGTAGGACTTGCTATCTGACACAGGTTTTAGTGAATTTTAAACAGGTTTTAGTAGGACTTGCTATCTGACACAGGTTTTAGTGAGTTTTAAACAGGTTTTAGTAGGACTTGCTATCTGACACAGGTTTTAGTGAGTTTTAAACAGGTTTTAGTAGGACTTGCTATCTGACACAGGTTTTAGTGAATTTTAAACAGGTTTTAGTAGGACTTGCTATCTGACACAGGTTTTAGTGAATTTTAAACAGGTTTTAGTAGGACTTGCTATCTGACACAGGTTTTAGTGAATTTTAAACAGGTTTTAGTGGGATTTGCTATCTGACACAGGTTTCAGTGGGTTTTGAACAGGTTTTACCAGGACTTGCTATCTGACACAGGTTTTAGTGAATTTTAAACAGGTTTTAGTGGGATTTGCTATCTGACACAGGTTTCAGTGGGTTTTGAACAGGTTTTACCAGGACTTGCTATCTGACACAGGTTTTAGTGAATTTTAAACAGGTTTTAGTGGGATTTGCTATCTGACACAGGTTTACAGTGGGTTTTGAACAGGTTTTACCAGGACTTGCTATCTGACACAGGTTTTAGTGAATTTTAAACAGGTTTTAGTAGGACTTGCTATCTGACACAGGTTTTAGTGAATTTTAAACAGGTTTTAGTGGGATTTGCTATCTGACACAGGTTTACAGTGGGTTTTGAACAGGTTTTACCAGGACTTGCTATCTGACACAGGTTTTAGTGAATTTTAAACAGGTTTTAGTGGGATTTGCTATCTGACACAGGTTTCAGTGGGTTTTGAACAGGTTTTACCAGGACTTGCTATCTGACACAGGTTTTAGTGAATTTTAAACAGGTTTTAGTGGGATTTGCTATCTGACACAGGTTTCAGTGGGTTTTGAACAGGTTTTACCAGTACTTGCTATCTGACACAGGTTTCAGTGACTTTTAAACAGGTTTTAGTAGGACTTGCTATCTGACACAGGTTTTAGTGAATTTTAAACAGGTTTTAGTGGGATTTGCTATCTGACACAGGTTTCAGTGGGTTTTGAACAGGTTTTACCAGGACTTGCTATCTGACACAGGTTTTAGTGAATTTTAAACAGGTTTTAGTGGGATTTGCTATCTGACACAGGTTTACAGTGGGTTTTGAACAGGTTTTACCAGGACTTGCTATCTGACACAGGTTTACAGTGGGTTTTGAACAGGTTTTACCAGGACTTGCTATCTGACACAGGTTTCAGTGAGTTTTGAACAGGTTTTAGCAGGTCTGGCTCTATAACAGACTGGTTTCAGTGGGTTTTGAACATGTTTTATCAGGACTTGCTATCTGACACAGGTTTCAGTAGGTTTTGAACAGGTTTTAGCAGGACTTGCTATCTGAAACAGGTTTCAGTGGGTTTTGAACAGGTTTTAGCAGGACTTGCTATCTGACAGGTTTCAGTGGGTTTTGAACAGGTTTTAGCAGGATTTGCTATCTGACACAGGTTTCAGTGGGTTTTGAACAGGTTTTAATGGGATTTTCTATCTGACACAGGTTTTAGTGAGTTTTAAACAGGTTTTAGTGGGATTTGCTATCTGACACAGGTTTACAGTGGGTTTTGAACAGGTTTTAGCAGGACTTGCTATCTGACACAGGTTTCAGTGAGTTTTGAACAGGTTTTACCAGGTCTGGCTCTATAACAGACAGGTTTTAGGGGGTTTTGAACAGGTTTTAGCAGGACTTGCTATCTGACAGGTTTCAGTGGGTTTTGAACAGGTTTTACCAGGACTTGCTATCTGACACAGGTTTTACTGAATTTTAAACAGGTTTTAGTGGGATTTGCTATCTGACACAGGTTTACAGTGGGTTTTGAACAGGTTTTACCAGGACTTGCTATCTGACACAGGTTTCAGTGAGTTTTGAACAGGTTTTAGCAGGTCTGGCTCTATAACAGACTGGTTTCAGTGGGTTTTGAACATGTTTTATCAGGACTTGCTATCTGAAACAGGTTTCAGTAGGTTTTGAACAGGTTTTAGCAGGACTTGCTATCTGAAACAGGTTTCAGTGGGTTTTGAACAGGTTTTAGCAGGACTTGCTATCTGACAGGTTTCAGTGGGTTTTGAACAGGTTTTAGCAGGATTTGCTATCTGACACAGGTTTCAGTGGGTTTTGAACAGGTTTTAATGGGACTTGCTATCTGACACAGGTTTTAGTGAGTTTTAAACAGGTTTTAGTGGGATTTGCTATCTTAAACAGGTTTACAGTGGGTTTTGAACAGGTTTTACCAGGACTTGCTATCTGACACAGGTTTCAGTGAGTTTTGAACAGGTTTTACCAGGACTTGCTATCTGACATAGGTTTTACTGAATTTTAAACAGGTTTTAGTGGGATTTGCTATCTGACACAGGTTTACAGTGGGTTTTGAACAGGTTTTACCAGGACTTGCTATCTGACACAGGTTTACAGTGGGTTTTGAACAGGTTTTACCAGGACTTGCTATCTGACACAGGTTTCAGTGAGTTTTGAACAGGTTTTAGCAGGTCTGGCTCTATAACAGACTGGTTTCAGTGGGTTTTGAACATGTTTTATCAGGACTTGCTATCTGAAACAGGTTTCAGTAGGTTTTGAACAGGTTTTAGCAGGACTTGCTATCTGAAACAGGTTTCAGTGGGTTTTGAACAGGTTTTAGCAGGACTTGCTATCTGACAGGTTTCAGTGGGTTTTGAACAGGTTTTAGCAGGATTTCCTATTTGACACAGGTTTCAGTGGGTTTTAAACAGGTTTTTAGCAGGACTTGCTTTCTGACACAGGCTTCAGTGGGTTTTGAACAGGGTTTTAGTGGGATTTGCTATCTGACACAGGTTTCAGTGGGTTTTGAACAGGTTTTAATGGGATTTTCTATCTGACACAGGTTTTAGTGGGTTTTAAACAGGTTTTAGCAGGTCTGGCTCTATAACAGACAGGTTTCAGTGGGTTTTGAACAGGTTTTTGCTGGATTTTCATGTGATTACATTAGTAATTTGTGTTTGTGAAATGCCTCAGCCCTGTTCAGTTCTCATTAGTTTAAATCATATTTTCTTGGTAAAGTGTAAAATGGCAGCCATTTTGTGTATGTGGTCAAACATTCACAAAATGTCAGTACAATGTTATTTGCTAATTATGAAGTCTGTATTTGTTTCTGTGGTATAGTATTTGGGAGTCAGTATCTGACAAAGGTTTCAGTGGGTTTTGAACAGGTTTTGGCAGGACTTACTATGTAACACAGGTTTCAGTGGGTTTTGAACAGGGTTTAGCAGGTCTAGCTCTATAACAGACAGGTTTAGTGGGTTTTGAACAGGTTTTAGTGGGATTTGCTATCTGACACAGGTTTTAGTGAATTTTAAACAGGGTTTAGTGGGATTTGCTATCTGACACAGGTTTCAGTGGGTTTTGAACAGGTTTTATCAGGACTTGCTATCTGACACAGGTTTCAGTGGGTTTTGAACAGGTTTTTATCAGGAGTTGCTATCTGAAACAGGTTTCAGTGGGTTTTGAACAGGTTTTAGTAGGACTTGCTATCTGCCACAGGTTTCAGTGGGTTTTGAACAGGTTTTTAGCAGGACTTGCTATTTGTCGTATGTGCATTAAGATCATAGCCACCTGCTGGTCTTTTTGTTGTAAATGATTTGAAGCTAATTTAAATCTGGTTTAGTCTTAGTTGAGTTTAGTTAGTTTGATTAAACCAGTTTAAGACTATATTAAAGTCCTGAAAAATCCTGTTTTTAATTGAGAAATGTATTTTCATCCTGTCACCGTTAACATCTTATATTTAGCTGGATTCATGCAGTTTTGCTCATTTTCTCTTTACATTTTCAGATGCCTCGCGTCAAGGGTTACCGCCCGTTCCCTTGCCGCCCAGGAGAGAGGGCTGCACAGCTCGCAGTTCCTCAGACTTTGGCCAGTGCTGAGACCAGTACTCGTAAGTTATACCCTTTAAATATGTACATTTTAACTCCCGTTATGAGTTTAACATAAACTCTTTTCTAATGTTAATGAAAAAAATGTGCTGTGGTCCTTATAGGCCGTGGTACTGGTTTTCGGACGCCCGTCGGAGATGGCCAATCTCTTTCATCACCGGAAAGAGCCACAAATTGGTCATCCCAGAGGAGTCGACCGATAAGAAGGTATGAATGCTTTACTAAGGAATAAACATCTGTTTGAATTTTTTGTAAATTTTCCTTCTAAGTCATGGTTTCTGTTCTAGTTCGTTCTGCTTGTCGGGGACTCCCATCTACGCGCCATTGTAGATGGGATCACACCGATGCCAGAGGGATGCCTCTCCTTTGGCATCAGTTCGACTCCTGGAGCCCTGGCCTCGGAGCTCCAGAGGGAGCTGGCTGAGACAGTGCTGCCAAGAGAGGTGGGTACAGAAACAAATTTCTGTAGTGACTTAATGCATTATTAACAAAAGCTGTTTCAGAAAGTGTGACGAG
>JAWCTZ010001158.1:0-23072 GCA_036850595.1 Rhyacichthys aspro | reverse complement strand
GGTCCAGAGTCCGCGGGGACTTTCGGGGGAGGTTCCGGGCCACAGTGTAAACTATCCTCCTTTATGTTACTGTTATTTTAGGGATTTGGGTTCATTCTGAAGCCTGTCATAACGCGTTCACTTGTGGTATCTGTTGCCAGTTTGGGGTATGTTTTATCATAGGTACAGAGGCGGTTCTAGTGATACTGAGGGCCACAACACACTTTGGACTTGGGCACATAAGGCATTATTCATGAATTATGCGCAGACAGTCAGTCATTAGGTAAAAAGAAAGAAGTGTAGCCCTTAAATCAAACATCTGGAGCTTTGTGCAATATTCTGGTATTACTGGACTACCCTCTTGTAATGCCCCTGGGTGACTGTATATTGCTATTTTGGTTCACACTGAATTGTTTTTCCTTATCTAATCTGTACTTGCTATTGGAGGGTTTAAGTTTATCTTAAATTTTGCCAAAACATAGCCCGCCCTTCTTTGGTCGGTGTAGCCCACACATACCAGTGCCAAGCAACCAGCACCTATGTAACAGTTGCTCAACAATAGCTTCATTAAACAGAGCATGTTGTTATATCAGAAAACTCACATAGGGACACTAATTGGAAAATGCTTCTCATTCTGAGCAGCACATCTATTACACGGAGTTGAATAGAAAGGAATGGCTTAATTGCTATATCATTTTCAAACAAAATGGCACATAAATAAACCAGTGGCATTTGAAGCAAATGAATACAGATTAGTGTTTGAAAGGGATATTAGGACATTGCTTGATTCAAAATAGGCTGTGCAGAAACCCTTCTCTCCTCATTTATTTATATTTCCAAATAGATTTGTCCTTATAAGATTAATGTAAAAAAGTTTCTGGAAATTGTAGGTTACACTTTGGCTAAGTATTGGTCTGCTCGTTGTGCTTTTGCTGCATTCATCGTCGTTAATCACAAGCATCATTTCGTTCCTCTTTAGGTAAAGTTTCAAGGAGTGTAACAATCTCTCACTGCCTTGTGAATATATTAAATACAGTTTAATCAGGCATATTCTAGCGTTCCTTGGTGGAAAAAAAAGCTCTTTTTATAAAACATAATAATAATACATGCACACAAGGCTAAAAGTGAACTCCTTTGATTTCAGCCCATATGTTCAAGTGCCACTTAAATGAGATCGGCTCCATCACTCAAGAGCTTGTATTTTATCGAATAGCCTGTGCCATCTACTCTCCAATTTGGCTGCTTCACGTCATGCCTTGTTGTGTGACTGGGAGGCAGTTTTCAGGGATCTTTGGCCATGCAAATGAGGCTGTCTGTTTGGGGAGATGTGCTCTCTTTGCCCAGTGGGCCCTGGAGCAGAGAGTAGAGACTGTGTGGGTGTGACTCAGTGCCTAAGTGCTGACACGGGAACAGAGCTGGCACAGACTCACCGAGCAAGATGGGGAGATGGCCTTCACAGGTCCTCACATTGACTGATGAGATCAAGGAGAAAGTAGGCCAAGCCAGACAAGTGTCAGGCAAACAGACACCCAGAGAATGAGTGAGGGAGACAAACACTCCCCAATCACAAATAGAGCTGGGAGAGAGGAAAGTGGTTGTGTAGAGCCGAGTTGTTTTGGGTCTGAGAGTTCAATATGTCTAAACCTGTTTGTCCAGAGAGTAATGAGGCTGCTGAGTCTTGGTACATGCTAGCCCAGGGGATGTCGGTATCCAGGCAAGGCCAAGTCAAAGCTCTCTAAATTCACCAAAGTGGAATAGAAAGTTCACTTTGCTCTGCTAGATAGGCTGACTGTGATGACATTTTGATCAATGCTTCTATACCTTCCCACAGCTTGCCTTTATGTCGCTTGAATAGTAATGATCTCTTATCATGCTGGTGTCAAACAGTGTCATTTGTCATCCAGTGTCCCTCAGCTGGTCCAGGCTGTAAATGTATGACTATCAATGCATTATTCGCCTTAATTTATTATAGAGCATCACAGTTCAGTTGTCCATCATGTAGTGGTCCTATCAGATTGAGCAGTTCATACACTGTAGCTGCATGGATGTGTTTACCATGTGGACAAATTGCCCTCTGCTGGTCACCACTGGAACTGACACATCAAACAAACATTTAACAATATCTTTTTTTATTCTTGTCCCACAATATGTTGTTTTTAATGCATTTATGTTAACATAGTTTGGCCATTACCAATGTTATTTTAATATTGCAATACATTAAGCTAATATGAGGTAGGCCATTAAGAACTGGGAACTTCATCACCATTGACAAAAGACCAATACAAACTAGATTTTTGAGTATTGTGTACATCCTTTTAGCAAGTTCAAGGCCAATTCATTTTATTGTAGCAGTAGAGTGACATCACTAAATCACTTGACTTGGATTTCCCCTAATTGTCACTCATCTGTACTACACTGGCAAACCTAGAGATGCAGAGATACCAGATGGAGCAGTTCACAGACACAGGAAACTGTCATGATGGTGAGTGAAAAATGTGTGAATAAAGACTCAACGGGGAGACAGTGTAAGGTTATTTAAAGCACAACGAACACTATGATTTGAATGCCTTCATGACCCAGCTAAGTGGGCCTCCAGCTGTCAATATGACTTATAGGTAATTACATAGCGAAGGAGTGATGTGGAGGGAATGGTATGAATACTGTATGCAGAGCTCTTATCCCTCACTAATGCATGTGTGACAAGAAGACATCAGGTTTGGCATAAAACGGACAGACGGCTTATGGTGTTATTCTGACTGTCTGGGAATAACCACAAGCTGGGAAAAGCAGGGCGGCAGCAGTGTGTGGGCTGGTGTGAAACTGTCTCTGAGCATGTGTCTGCATTTCCGTGTCAAAGAGACAGACAGGAAGAATATTTCACTTTGAATATTGATGTTCAGTGATGCTGTCCAGAATTGTATTTATATTTTTGTACTGAACAATATTATTAAATAAAACCTACACTAAAATAACAGACTCTGTGGCAAAATTCCCTTGAATGAATTTGTCCCATTTCAGATGTTCTTGGCACTGTCTGAGCTATTACTTGACCAAAGAAAAATTCACAGTGTTTTACGTTTTTCACATTTTTCTGCTCCCAACGAAAGAGAGTCACAACTTTCTCCAGCACTTGTGAACTGTCCAGGTGTCTGGTCTCTGCAAACAAAAGTTTTTAACCAAGCTGGTGTGATAGCCCAGATGTACATTTACATAATTACATTAACAAAGATGCGTCTAAGTGGAATATTCAAGTGTTACTGAATAAAATTACACAAACCTAAACATACATCAACTTGTATAAGCTCCCCCACATGCTGTACAATAGCCTAGGATAACAGCCCATGTACGACATTGATTTTATTCTCTCTCATTCCGAGTTCAGTGATTGATGTTTGGGGGGAAATAGCTCTCACCATGTTGAAGACTTCGGACTTCCCACTGAGCCCCTTTTGGATGCCATGGTATTATGTGGGCTGTGCAGCAGCCTGTGCTCAGTGGCAAAAACAGCTAAGCCATCTGTTACACTCTATTTTCATCGCTCCTCCTCACCAGAGAAGGGGGCTCTTGCCCAAAAAGACTTTTGCTCATCATCTTTGTGTGTTCAACAGGTCAACAAATGTTGCAGTGAGGGACCACCAAACCCCAACTTATTTAAGGTATTTGCACAGGTGGATGCAAAAAAGACATCATACAGTGTTACTGGTAGTGAATAGTAGGCTTCTTGGTTTGATGAAAGAGGCTTAAACTGGGGCTTTTTGAGAATATGAAACAGAGGCAGGTAGGATTCATTTGAGATTACTTGCTGCAAACATAGTGTAATCCCCTTATCTCTACACTTACCTGTCCCTGACAGTGATCCAAACCCACCTCTGTGAGCCTGATTGGCCTGACATTCTGGCTGGAGCAAATCCCTGTCTAATGTGTCAGCCCAGGCAGCTCTAACACCTGGCACGCCATTGCTTATCTGCTGAGCACCCAAAAGCACCTCCATTATAACAGTGAAGCTTCTCAACAAGTAAAATGACTCTCAAATCCTTGAAAAAAGGAAATTAGTTTACGCCATTTAATGGAAATTGTGTGCTTTTTAGACAGCTGAAGTTCTGAATCACATATTAAATTATTAATATTTTTATGCAGGCCTACTAGCCTCTTTAAAGGTGCATGGTTTGACCTCATGGCAGGTGGCCTGCTTGAAATAGCACTTTTTAGTTGTGTTGAATGTAAAGGACTTTAATCTGCGCTTGTCTACATTCAGTGTAGGCAGGTCTTGAAGACATGTGACAGAAGACAGAGATGGATGTAGTAGATGTGGTTGTCTACTTTTGATCCAACGGGGAAATGCAACAGCTTAAAAACACAGGTAAGGCACAGTAGTAGCAAGTATAAAGGATACGACAAAACTGTTAAACTGCTCAGTAAATATAGAGAATGTGGCACGGATGTACTGACCACTTTCTTCAGTCGTCAGGCGTGTGTAGCTATATGTATGCTCAGCTGTCTCTACTGCCCCCTGGCGGTAAGTCAGCAAAATTGAATAACCCTTTGTCGTGAGGAATGCTGGGTCGATGACTCAGGGACAACTAAACGATTTTGAGCTAAATAAAACCGAATACGTCATCAAACGGGTTGTAAAGATGTATTTAAATATAGAAGGGTGATTAGTGGAAGTTTCCAATAAATTTAAACATATATTGCGTTTACCCTTACTCAATGAAATGAGCGTATCTCATTTTACCGGAAATACATTTAAGGAAGTGACGTGACCCTTTCCCATAGTGCTTTGCGCCAATGCCACGACTAAAGTTACTCTTTTTATCTTCTTCATTAGACAAAGTAGTTGTATCGGAATCATGGGTTCGCGTTGTAACTTATTGTAATACCATTGTCTGGTTAACGACTGTGAACAAAGTGAGGCATTAAAAGACCATGACTGAACAGTGTATCCCCGGAAGTCACTCCCTCAGTGTTAACGGTAAGTCTTCAGCTTTGCGCAGTGGCAGTATCGTAGCCTATGAGGTTTATCCGAGGCGCGATTATTGCTAGTTGAAAACTTTACCCAATACCCCGCCTTGACGACTTGAAATATAGTCGGCAATGGCAATTTTTGACGGTCTCTACGGAGACTGATCTGCTTGTTTAAGGGAAAAATATGATTGTGCCTACGTATACGCAGATTTGACATACAAGGTCAACTTATATTACCGACACCGGAGATCAGATCGAATTATCAGCTGTAAAAATGTTAAAGAAAATCAAATTCGTAGTGGAGGAATTAATCAGTTTAACCATTTCCGGCCTTTGTGTCGATCATTTCACATTTTAGATGTAGTGTACTCTCTTTTCGACGTGGATGACACGGAATTAAAAATAGTATTCGTACCAGAATAAAACTAACTCCACTATAAATAACTACACTAGTATTATAACGTAGACCTGAAAGTTATTACACGTTGCAGGTAAAAGTATAGTATTGAGTAATGTTTCATTTTTGGATGTGATCTTCATGGAAAAGTTACTAAAAAATATATTTATTTTATGAATCGAAAGGCATGGAAAGCAAGAATGAGAACAAATATTGGACAGTAGAGGGCAGGCTAGGATAAAAGAGAGGTAAGGTGGAACATGGAAAACGTAGCTGGTTGAAAAGAGGATGTAAAGAAAACTTTGGCACGATCCCTGTCCAATAATTAAGAAAAAAGAAAGAGAAATTGTAAGTAAATTGTGAAGAGCTAACCTTTGTTTTACTAATTCATGAGGGAAGTATCTTTTTTATATTTATACTAGTTATAGATTAAAATAAAAATAAAGATTGAATTAAATAAATGGAAAATATATAGAAAAATATAATCTATAATATTATGAGAAATGTTAATGGTCTATGTAAAGAACTATGTAAATGATGTAATAAGAGAGGTGAATGATGACATACAAAAACATGGGTTAAAACCGTCTGGCTCCACCCCTGAATGTAATTCCCATTCCACAAAACATGTTATGCATCATCTTCAATTTGATAAACAGGAGAATGAACTCTTTGTGATCACCAATTGAAGGTTTTTGTTATGTTCTTGCAACAATCTAGCATGGCTGCCTGTTAATATGGAATTAAATGTGGAGTAGGCAGCTTCTGAAAAAGGCTGATGATCAAGATACCCCACCCCCACGTACAGTAGAAGAGCATGGCAACAGTCTGGCCCCGCCCACAATACAATTACCCTGATACAGTCGTGGACAAACTCAAGGCCAACCCATTTTCAGTAACTACAATGTTTAGCTTTGCGCAGTGGCAGTATCGTAGCCTATGAGGTTTATCCGAGGCGCAATTATTGCTAGTTGAAAACTTTACCCAATACCCCGCCTTGACGACTTGAAATATAGTCGGCAATGGCAATTTTTGATAGTCTCTGAAGAGACTAAAAGATTTGTCAAATGTAACTATATTTAATATTTTAGCTGTTAAGGCATTTGTGTAAATACATGTTATGCATAATCTTGAATTAAACTGGACAATGAACTCTTTATGATAACACTTTGAAGGTTTTTGTTGTGCTCTTGCAACAATCTAGCATGACTGCCTGTTAATATAGAATTAAAGGTGGAGTAGGCAGCTTCTGAAAAAGGCTGATGATCAAGCTACCCCACCCCCACGTACAGTAGAAGAGCATGGCAAAAGTCTGGCCCCGCCCACAATACAATTACCCTGATACAGTCATGGACAAACTCAAGGCCAACCCATTTTCAGTAACGACAACCTTTAGCTTTGCGCAGTGGCAGTATCGTAGCCTATGAGGTTTGTCCGAGGCGTGATTATTGCTAGTTGAAAACTTTACCCAATACCCCGCCTTGACGACTTGAAATACAGTCGGCAATGGCAATTTTTGACGGTCTCTACGGAGACTGATCTGCTTGTTTAAGGGAAAAATATGATTGTGCCTGCATATACGAACATTTGACATACAAGGTCAACTTATATTACCGTCACCGGAAATCAGATCGAATTATCAGCTGTAAAAATGTTAAAGAAAAACAAATTCGTAGTGGAGGAATTAATCAGTTTAACCATTTCCGGCCTTTGTGTCGATCATTTCACATTTTAGATGTAGTGTACTCTCTTTTCGACGTGGATGACACGGAATTAAAAATAGTATTCGTACCAGAATAAAACTAACTCCACTATAAATAACTACAAAAAGTAAGCCTCACTAGTATTATAACGTAGACCTGAAAGTTATTACACGTTGCAGGTAAAAGTATAGTATTGAGTAATGTTTCATTTTTGGATGTGATCTTCATGGAAAAGTTACTAAAAAATATATTTATTTTATGAATCGAAAGGCATGGAAAGCAAGAATGAGAACAAATATTGGACAGTAGAGGGCAGGCTAGGATAAAAGAGAGGTAAGGTGGAACATGGAAAAACGTAGCTGGTTGAAAAAGAGGATGTAAAGAAAACTTTGGCTACGATCCCTGTCCAATAATTATAAAAAAAAACAAAAAACAAAAAGAAAGAGAAATTGTAAGTAAATTGTGAAGAGCTAACCTTTGTTTTACTAATTCATGAGGGAAGTATCTTTTTTATATTTATACTAGTTATAGATTAAAATAAAAATAAAGATTGAATTAAATAAATGGAAAATATATAGAAAAATATAATCTATAATATTATGAGAAATGTTAATGGTCTATGTAAAGAACTATGTAAATGATGTAATAAGAGAGGTGAATGATGACATACAAAAACATGGGTTAAAACCGTCTGGCTCCACCCCTGAATGTAATTCCCATTCCACAAAACATGTTATGCATCATCTTCAATTTGATAAACAGGAGAATGAACTCTTTGTGATCACCAATTGAAGGTTTTTGTTATGTTCTTGCAACAATCTAGCATGGCTGCCTGTTAATATGGAATTAAATGTGGAGTAGGCAGCTTCTGAAAAAGGCTGATGATCAAGATACCCCACCCCCACGTAGAGTAGAAGAGCATGGCAACAGTCTGGCCCCGCCCACAATACAATTACCCTGATACAGTCATGGACAAACTCAAGGCCAACCCATTTTCAGTAACTACAACCTTTAGCTTTGCGCAGTGGCAGTATCGTAGCCTATGAGGTTTATCCGAGGCGCGATTATTGCTAGTTGAAAACTTTACCCAATACCCCGCCTTGACGACTTGAAATATAGTCGGCAATGGCAATTTTTGATAGTCTCTGAAGAGACTAATATGTTTGTCAAATGTAACTATGTTCAATATTTTAGCTGTTAAGGCATTTGTGTAAATACATGTTATGCATAATCTTGAATTAAACTGGACAATGAACTCTTTATGATAACACTTTGAAGGTTTTTGTTGTGCTTTTGCAACAAACTGGCATGACTGCCTGTTAATATAGAATTAAAGGTGGAGTAGGCAGCTTCTGAAAAAGGCTGATGATCAAGCTACCCCACCCCCACGTACAGTAGAAGAGCATGGCAACAGTCTGGCCCCGCCCACAATACAATTACCCTGATACAGTCATGGACAAACTCAAGGCCAACCCATTTTCAGTAACTACAACCTTTAGCTTTGCGCAGTGGCAGTATCGTAGCCTATGAGGTTTATCCGAGGCGTGATTATTGCTAGTTGAAAACTTTACCCAATACCCCGCCTTGACGACTTGAAATACAGTCGGCAATGGCAATTTTTGACGGTCTCTACGGAGACTGATCTACTTGTAAAAGGAAAAATAGGATTATGCCTGTATATACGAGCATTTGACTTACTATGTCAACTTATATAACAGTCACCGGAAATCAGATTGAATTATCAACTGTAAAAATGATAAAGAAAAACAAATTCATAGTGGAGGAATTAATCAGTTTAACCATTTCCGGCCTTTGTGTCGATCATTTCACATTTTAGATGTAGTGTACTCTCTTTTCTACGTGGATGACACGGAATTAAAAATAGTATTCGTACCAGAATAAAACTAACTCCACTATAAATAACTACAAAAAATGTTTCATTGTTGGATGTGATCTTCATGGAAAAGTTACTAAAAAATCTATATATTTTATGAATCGAAAGGCATGGAAAGCAAGAATGAGAACAAATATTGGACAGTAGAGGGCAGGCTAGGATAAAAGAGAGGTAAGGTGGAACATGGAAAAACGTAGCTGGTTGAAAAAGAGGATGTAAAGAAAACTTTGGCTACGATCCCTGTCCAATAATTAATTAGAGAAATTGTATGTAAATTGTGAAGAACTAACCTTTGTTTTACTAATTCATGAGGGAAGTATCTTTTTATATTTATACTAGTTATAGATTAAAATAAAAATAAAGATTAAATTAAATAAATGGAAAATATATAGAAAAATATAATCTATAATATTATGAGAAATGTTAATGGTCTATGTAAAGAACTATGTAAATGATGTAAAAAGAGAGGTGAATGATGACATACAAAAACATGGGTTAAAACCGTCTGGCTCCACCCCTTAATGTAATTCCCATTCCACAAAACATGTTATGCATCATCTTCAATTTGATAAACAGGAGAATGAACTCTTTGTGGCAACAGTCTGGCCCCGCCCACAATACAATTACCCTGATACAGTCATGGACAAACTCAAGGCCAACCCATTTTCACTAACTACAACCTTTAGCTTTGCGCAGTGGCAGTATCGTAGCCTATGAGGTTTATCCGAGGCGTGATTATTGCTAGTTGAAAACTTTACCCAATACCCCGCCTTGACGACTTGAAATATAGTCGGCAATGGCAATTTTTGATAGTCTCTGAAGAGACTAAAATGTTTGTCAAATGTAACTATATTTAATATTTTAATTATCAAAGCATTTGTGTAAAAACATGTTATGCATTATCTTGAATTAAACTGGACAATGAACTCTTTATGATAACACTTTGAAGGTTTTTGTTGTGCTCTTGCAACAAACTGGCATGGCTGCCTGTTAATATAGAATTAAAGGTGGAGTAGGCAGCTTCTGAAAAAGGCTGATGATCAAGCTACCCCACCCCCACGTACAGTAGAAGAGCATGGCAACAGTCTGGCCCCGCCCACAATACAATTACCCTGATACAGTCATGGACAAACTCAAGGCCAACCCATTTTCAGTAACTACAACCTTTAGCTTTGCGCAGTGGCAGTATCGTAGCCTATGAGGTTTATCCGAGGCGTGATTATTGCTAGTTGAAAACTTTACCCAATACCCCGCCTTGACGACTTGAAATACAGTCGGCAATGGCAATTTTTGACGGTCTCTACGGAGACTGATCTACTTGTAAAAGGAAAAATAGGATTATGCCTGTATATACGAGCATTTGACTTACTATGTCAACTTATATAACAGTCACCGGGAATCAGATTGAATTATCAACTGTAAAAATGATAAAGAAAAACAAATTCATAGTGGAGGAATCAATCAGTTTAACCATTTCCGGCCTTTGTGTCGATCATTTCACATTTTAGATGTAGTGTACTCTCTTTTCTACGTGGATGACACGGAATTAAAAATAGTATTCGTACCAGAATAAAACTAACTCCACTATAAATAACTACAAAAAATGTTTCATTGTTGGATGTGATCTTCATGGAAAAGTTACTAAAAAATCTATATATTTTATGAATCGAAAGGCATGGAAAGCAAGAATGAGAACAAATATTGGACAGTAGAGGGCAGGCTAGGATAAAAGAGAGGTAAGGTGGAACATGGAAAAACGTAGCTGGTTGAAAAAGAGGATGTAAAGAAAACTTTGGCTACGATCCCTGTCCAATAATTAATTAGAGAAATTGTATGTAAATTGTGAAGAGCTAACCTTTGTTTTACTAATTCATGAGGGAAGTATCTTTTTATATTTATACTAGTTATAGATTAAAATAAAAATAAAGATTAAATTAAATAAATGGAAAATATATAGAAAAATATAATCTATAATATTATGAGAAATGTTAATGGTCTATGTAAAGAACTATGTAAATGATGTAAAAAGAGAGGTGAATGATGACATACAAAAACATGGGTTAAAACCGTCTGGCTCCACCCCTTAATGTAATTCCCATTCCACAAAACATGTTATGCATCATCTTCAATTTGATAAACAGGAGAATGAACTCTTTGTGGCAACAGTCTGGCCCCGCCCACAATACAATTACCCTGATACAGTCATGGACAAACTCAAGGCCAACCCATTTTCACTAACTACAACCTTTAGCTTTGCGCAGTGGCAGTATCGTAGCCTATGAGGTTTATCCGAGGCGTGATTATTGCTAGTTGAAAACTTTACCCAATACCCCGCCTTGACGACTTGAAATATAGTTGGCAATGGCAATTTTTGATAGTCTCTGAAGAGGCTAAAATGTTTGTCAAATGTAACTATATTTAATATTTTAATTATCAAAGCATTTGTGTAAAAACATGTTATGCATTATCTTGAATTAAACTGGACAATGAACTCTTTATGATAACACTTTGAAGGTTTTTGTTGCGCTCTTGCAACAATCTAGCAGGGCTGCCTGTTAATATAGAATTAAAGTTGGAGTAGGCAGCTTCTGAAAAAGGCTGATGATCAAGCTACCCCACCCCCACTTACAGTAGAAGAGCATGGCAACTAGTGATGGCAAGATGAAGCCTCACGAAGCACTGAAGCGTCGCAGTCAAAAGCTTCACACATGGGTCGAAGCTTCAAGGTGCTTTATTTGCTCCACTACGCCATCATGTGGACAAAAAAATGTATAACATACTGAGTGCTTACAATAAAGTGGTGGGGGCTGAAGAAAAATTGAGAATTTGGAGAGAGAGTTGTGATGTAAATTGTGCTTGTGTTACTTTGTTTATGTCTGTGCTTATGCAACAAGTTAATGTGTGTAATGAAGACAAAAAATTATTTATTCGTTTTTATTCAAAAATAAAAAGATTTCTACAGTGTTTGGACTTAGGCGGTTTCTTTTTTTGCATAGAATTTCGCCTGCTTTAGAAAAAACTCTTTCGCATGGCACTGATGATGCAGGAGTGCATAGAAATGAAATTGCAAGTTTGTACAAATTTGGCATTGTACATTTCTGCCTTTCCCAGTATTGAAGGGGACTTTCAAGTCTGGAAATGTTTGGTTCCCCCAGGTACGTTTGCACCTCAACTGTTGCATTTGCAGTGAAGTTTGTGGTTCTTGTCTGCTGGATTATGGTGTCAAAATGATGCCACAGTTTGCTTCCTAGAACAGATAAACAGGTTGTAAGTGAGTAAATATTAGCACAATTAGGATATATGAATTACCTTGTGCCACAGACTGAGAAGCTTCTGATAATGATGATGATGATGATGATGATGAAGCTTCTGATGATAATGAAGATGGAGATGATGAGGTAGATGAGGACGCTGTGCGTCTTATAACAGCAGCACATTCCATGGTCAGCCTTTTTTCTGCCTCTGCTGCTTTATTGGGGCTAAAGAAGCCAATTTTTTTGAACCTTGGGTCAAGCAGAGTAGCCAGGGACATAATGCTCATTGACTGGAGGTTGTTCAGCTTCTCTCTTAGCTGTCTGCGCAGATACTCAGCCATTGCTGTACTCTCAGGAGTTTGAATAAGCCCAATCTCCTCTTCTTCCAGAGAATGATGTAACATAGATAAAAGC
The DNA here is from genome assembly GCA_036850595.1 of Rhyacichthys aspro. Lineage (NCBI taxonomy): Eukaryota > Metazoa > Chordata > Actinopteri > Gobiiformes > Rhyacichthyidae > Rhyacichthys > Rhyacichthys aspro. Next base: position 10,466 of record JAWCTZ010001158.1, on the reverse strand, counting down.
GGAATCACTTTTGACCCGGACACCTTCTTCTCCTCAGACAGCTCAATTGTAGCATAGTTAAAGGGTGCTAAAACTTTCAGACAGTCTGCAATAATGCTGTATTGTTCTGCTGACAGTGGTGCAAGGTCTGTATGTAGACCGGCCAAAGCTGCTCCAACAGGCTCTCTCAAATTGTACAGACGCTGGAGCATGAGATAAGTGCTGTTCCAGCGCGTATCAACCTCCTGAATAAGTTTAAGCACTGGGAGGCCCATCTGAACTTGCATTTGTGTAAGTCTCTCCTATAAAACAGCCAACAAAATTATTATTGCAGATGTCAATGCAGAGGCAGCAAAATATTTTACATATTACAAGTAAGGAGCTTACCTTTGCAGTGGTGCTGCTTTTGAAATATCCAACTACCTTACAACAGTTAGTCCGGATATCAGACAATTCAAGACTTTGGTCAAGAGCTTTTTTTATCATCAGATTTAGAGTATGTGCCACACAAATAGTGTGACGCAAATGAAGCTCTCGAGCACAAGCACCCATATTGGCAGCACCATCAGTCACCAGACATGTCACCTTTTCAGCTATACCCCACTCAGACATGAGAGAGGTCTTCATTCTAGCCATGTTTGCTGCAGTATGTGCCTCAGGGAAATGTTGCACCCCTAGGACAACTGACTGCAGAGACGTGCCTTCATCAATAAAATGACATGTCACAGCCAAATAAGCATCAGTGTTGATGGAGGTCCACATATCTGATGTCAAACTAACAGCAGATGCTTTAGCCACAATGGCTTTGGCTTTCTCCTTGGCTTCCTTGTACCTCTTCTCCACCATGGCTTTCAAAGTCTAAAAAAAAAGTACAGTCTTGAAATGGCTAATCTGATGAAATGGTGCTTCATGTGTTCACATACATACCTGCCGTGTGGGTAGAACATAGGAAGGGGCCAAAGCTTTTACAAGCTTTCTGAACCCACTACCCTCCACAATGGAAAAGGGCTGGGAATCCTCTATCACCATATCCACCAACATCTCAGCCAAGTCAACCTTCTCAGCTAAATGGAATTACATATGCATATGTCATATTTTGTAAATTTAATACAAATATAAATTAAACTTGTGTGATACAAATATACAGTGTAATTGTAGGGCTATCAATTATAATCATGAATATAAATGGCCTACCTGAGCCGGGTTCAACCTGGTTGGCCTCCTCGTTGCTATGCAAGGCTCTATAGTGCCTTAGCATAGATGAGGTGTTATTGTTGTAACCCAGTTCTTTGGAACACACCAGACACTTCACCTTAAAAAACAAGTATTCAGAAGTATTCAGAAAAGGGAAATGTGAACAATGAATACGCTGCATTGTCATATTTGTGTAATCTATTATTACATAATTATTGCAATACCTTACCTTATTAGGTGAGATCAGCTCAAAATGCTCCCAAACAGGGGAAAATCTCCTCTTTCTTGCTGGTTCCATCGCAAAAAAAAGAAGCTAGAATAGAATGCCAAAATAAGCGCAATAACCCAAAGACACAAAATGTGAGGGGGAATCCATTGCGTTTCACTGTCTCTTTTATTTCGAATCGCGCTCCAAACCGGCGAATCATTTCCTGAATCAGTCACGTGGAACGGCCGCTTCCCGAGGCTTCGAACGTAACCGCCTACGTCATCAACACACGCATCGATACGCGCTTCAACAAACGCGCCTCTGGATTACTCGGCTCACGCTTCGAAGCTTCGACATGAACGACACATCACTAATGGCAACAGTCTGGCCCCGCCCACAATACAATTACCCTGATACAGTCATGGACAAACTCAAGGCCAACCCATTTTCAGTAACTACAACCTTTAGCTTTGCGCAGTGGCAGTATCGTAGCCTATGAGGTTTATCCGAGGCGCGATTATTGCTAGTTGAAAACTTTACCCAATACCCCGCCTTGACGACTTGAAATATAGTCGGCAATGGCAATTTTTGATAGTCTCTGAAGAGACTAAAAGATTTGTCAAATGTTACTATATTTAATATTTTAGTTGTCAAGGCATTTGTGTAAAAACACGTTATGCATCATGTTGAATTAAACTGGACAATGAACTCTTTATGATAACACTTTGAAGGTTTTTGTTGTGCTTTTGCAACAAACTGGCATGACTGCCTGTTAATATAGAATTAAAGGTGGAGTAGGCAGCTTCTGAAAAAGGCTGATGATCAAGCTACCCCACCCCCACGTACAGTAGAAGAGCAAGGCAACAGTCTGGCCCCGCCCACAATACAATTACCCTGATATAGTCATGGACAAACTCAAGGCCAACCCATTTTCAGTAACTACAACCTTTAGCTTTGCGCAGTGGCAGTATCGTAGCCTATGAGGTTTATCCGAGGCGCGATTATTGCTAGTTGAAAACTTTACCCAATACCCCGCCTTGACGACTTGAAATATAGTCGGCAATGGCAATTTTTGATAGTCTCTGAAGAGACTAAAAGGTTTGTCAAATGTTACTATATTTAATATTTAAGTTGTCAAGGCATTTGTGTAGAAACATGTTATGCATCATCTTGAATTAAACTGGACAATGAACTCTTTATGATAACACTTTGAAGGTTTTTGTTGTGCTCTTGCAACAATCTGGCATGGCTGCCTGTTAATATAGAATTAAAGTTGGAGTAGGCAGCTTCTGAAAAAGGCTGATGATCAAGATACCCCACCCCCACATACAGTAGAAGAGTATGGCAACAGTCTGGCCCCGCCCACAATACAATTACCCTGATACAGTCATGGACAAACTCAAGGCCAACCCATTTTCAGTAACTACAACCTTTAGCTTTGCGCAGTGGCAGTATCGTAGCCTATGAGGTTTATCCGAGGCGTGATTATTGCTAGTTGAAAACTTTACCCAATACCCCGCCTTGACGACTTGAAATATAGTCGGCAATGGCAATTTTTGATAGTCTCTGAAGAGACTAGTATGTTTGTCGAATGTTACTATATTTAATATTTTAGTTGTCAAGGCATTTGTGTAAAAACGTGTTATGCATCATCTTGAATTAAACTGGACAATGAACTCTTTATGATAACACTTTGAAGGTTTTTGTTGTGCTCTTGCAACAATCTGGCATGGCTGCCTGTTAATATAGAATTAAAGTTGGAGTAGGCAGCTTCTGAAAAAGGCTGATGATCAAGATACCCCACCCCCACATACAGTAGAAGAGCATGGCAACAGTCTGGCCCCGCCCACAATACAATTACCCTGATACAGTCATGGACAAACTCAAGGCCAACCCATTTTCAGTAACTACAACCTTTAGCTTTGCGCAGTGGCAGTATCGTAGCCTATGAGGTTTATCCGAGGCGTGATTATTGCTAGTTGAAAACTTTACCCAATACCCCGCCTTGACGACTTGAAATATAGTCGGCAATGGCAATTTTTGATAGTCTCTGAAGAGACTAAAAGATTTGTCAAATGTTACTATATTTAATATTTTAGTTGTCAAGGCATTTGTGTAGAAACATGTTATGCATCATCTTGAATTAAACTGGACAATGAACTCTTTATGATAACACTTTGAAGGTTTTTGTTGTGCTCTTGCAACAATCTGGCATGGCTGCCTGTTAATATAGAATTAAAGTTGGAGTAGGCAGCTTCTGAAAAAGGCTGATGATCAAGCTACCCCACCCCCACGTACAGTAGAAGAGCAAGGCAACAGTCTGGCCCCGCCCACAATACAATTACCCTGATATAGTCATGGACAAACTCAAGGCCAACCCATTTTCAGTAACTACAACCTTTAGCTTTGCGCAGTGGCAGTATCGTAGCCTATGAGGTTTATCCGAGGCGCGATTATTGCTAGTTGAAAACTTTACCCAATACCCCGCCTTGACGACTTGAAATATAGTCGGCAATGGCAATTTTTGATAGTCTCTGAAGAGACTAAAAGGTTTGTCAAATGTTACTATATTTAATATTTTAGTTGTCAAGGCATTTGTGTAGAAACATGTTATGCATCATCTTGAATTAAACTGGACAATGAACTCTTTATGATAACACTTTGAAGGTTTTTGTTGTGCTCTTGCAACAATCTGGCATGGCTGCCTGTTAATATAGAATTAAAGTTGGAGTAGGCAGCTTCTGAAAAAGGCTGATGATCAAGATACCCCACCCCCACGTACAGTAGAAGAGCATGGCAACAGTCTGGCCCCGCCCACAATACAATTACCCTGATACAGTCATGGACAAACTCAAGGCCAACCCATTTTCAGTAACTACAACCTTTAGCTTTGCGCAGTGGCAGTATCGTAGCCTATGAGGTTTATCCGAGGCGTGATTATTGCTAGTTGAAAACTTTACCCAATACCCCGCCTTGACGACTTGAAATATAGTCGGCAATGGCAATTTTTGATAGTCTCTGAAGAGACTAGTATGTTTGTCGAATGTTACTATATTTAATATTTTAGTTGTCAAGGCATTTGTGTAAAAACGTGTTATGCATCATCTTGAATTAAACTGGACAATGAACTCTTTATGATAACACTTTGAAGGTTTTTGTTGTGCTCTTGCAACAATCTGGCATGGCTGCCTGTTAATATAGAATTAAAGTTGGAGTAGGCAGCTTCTGAAAAAGGCTGATGATCAAGATACCCCACCCCCACATACAGTAGAAGAGCATGGCAACAGTCTGGCCCCGCCCACAATACAATTACCCTGATACAGTCATGGACAAACTCAAGGCCAACCCATTTTCAGTAACTACAACCTTTAGCTTTGCGCAGTGGCAGTATCGTAGCCTATGAGGTTTATCCGAGGCGCGATTATTGCTAGTTGAAAACTTTACCCAATACCCCGCCTTGACGACTTGAAATATAGTCGGCAATGGCAATTTTTGATAGTCTCTGAAGAGACTAATATGTTTGTCAAATGTAACTATGTTCAATATTTTAGCTGTTAAGGCATTTGTGTAAATACATGTTATGCATAATCTTGAATTAAACTGGACAATGAACTCTTTATGATAACACTTTGAAGGTTTTTGTTGTGCTTTTGCAACAAACTGGCATGACTGCCTGTTAATATAGAATTAAAGGTGGAGTAGGCAGCTTCTGAAAAAGGCTGATGATCAAGCTACCCCACCCCCACGTACAGTAGAAGAGCATGGCAACAGTCTGGCCCCGCCCACAATACAATTACCCTGATACAGTCATGGACAAACTCAAGGCCAACCCATTTTCAGTAACTACAACCTTTAGCTTTGCGCAGTGGCAGTATCGTAGCCTATGAGGTTTATCCGAGGCGCGATTATTGCTAGTTGAAAACTTTACCCAATACCCCGCCTTGACGACTTGAAATATAGTCGGCAATGGCAATTTTTGATAGTCTCTGAAGAGACTAAAAGGTTTGTCAAATGTTACTATATTTAATATTTTAGTTGTCAAGGCATTTGTGTAGAAACATGTTATGCATCATCTTGAATTAAACTGGACAATGAACTCTTTATGATAACACTTTGAAGGTTTTTGTTGTGCTCTTGCAACAATCTGGCATGGCTGCCTGTTAATATAGAATTAAAGTTGGAGTAGGCAGCTTCTGAAAAAGGCTGATGATCAAGATACCCCACCCCCACGTACAGTAGAAGAGCATGGCAACAGTCTGGCCCCGCCCACAATACAATTACCCTGATACAGTCATGGACAAACTCAAGGCCAACCCATTTTCAGTAACTACAACCTTTAGCTTTGCGCAGTGGCAGTATCGTAGCCTATGAGGTTTATCCGAGGCGTGATTATTGCTAGTTGAAAACTTTACCCAATACCCCGCCTTGACGACTTGAAATATAGTCGGCAATGGCAATTTTTGATAGTCTCTGAAGAGACTAATATGTTTGTCAAATGTTACTATATTTAATATTTTAGTTGTCAAGGCATTTGTGTAAAACATGTTATGCATCATCTTGAATTAAACTGGACAATGAACTCTTTATGATAACACTTTGAAGGTTTTTGTTGTGCTCTTGCAACAATCTGGCATGGCTGCCTGTTAATATAGAATTAAAGTTGGAGTAGGCAGCTTCTGAAAAAGGCTGATGATCAAGATACCCCACCCCCACATACAGTAGAAGAGCATGGCAACAGTCTGGCCCCGCCCACAATACAATTACCCTGATACAGTCATGGACAAACTCAAGGCCAACCCATTTTCAGTAACTACAACCTTTAGCTTTGCGCAGTGGCAGTATCGTAGCCTATGAGGTTTATCCGAGGCGTGATTATTGCTAGTTGAAAACTTTACCCAATACCCCGCCTTGACGACTTGAAATATAGTCGGCAATGGCAATTTTTGATAGTCTCTGAAGAGACTAAAAGATTTGTCAAATGTTACTATATTTAATATTTTAGTTGTCAAGGCATTTGTGTAAAAACACGTTATGCATCATCTTGAATTAAACTGGACAATGAACTCTTTATGATAACACTTTGAAGGTTTTTGTTGTGCTCTTGCAACAATCTGGCATGGCTGCCTGTTAATATAGAATTAAAGTTGGAGTAGGCAGCTTCTGAAAAAGGCTGATGATCAAGATACCCCACCCCCACGTACAGTAGAAGAGTATGGCAACAGTCTGGCCCCGCCCACAATACAATTACCCTGATACAGTCATGGACAAACTCAAGGCCAACCCATTTTCAGTAACTACACCCTTTAGCTTTGCGCAGTGGCAGTATCGTAGCCTATGAGGTTTATCCGAGGCGTGATTATTGCTAGTTGAAAACTTTACCCAATACCCCGCCTTGACGACTTGAAATATAGTCAGCAATGGCAATTTTTGATAGTCTCTGAAGAAGAGAGTTGAAAACTTTAGCGTTCGTGTAAAAACATGTTATGCATCATCTTAATTCACAGTTAAACTGGGGAAGATATGGACCAACATCGTTTTATTATCTTGAATATCAAGCCTTAAATCTTTATTTTTATATTGATAACAACATTAACACTCCTCATGCTTATCAGTAGTGATGGGCTGTACCGTGTCGAGGTTTCGGAGCGTGTGTCGACTAATCCCGGAAATGTTTAGTGAAGCGCGTATTGACGCTTGTGTCATTTAGGGCAAGTGACGTCACTAAATATGTTCGAAGCCTCGCTGGTTCAGGAAGTGGTTTGAGACTTCGAGTAGTAGCAAAATTTATGAACCTGTTGCACAAGCACATTCAGAGCCCTCTTCGTGTTCACAAGCACATTCACTGCCCCTGACTTTGTTGAAACACTGCAACAGCAAATGTGCCCCTGTCATTTTGAGTTATTCAAACATAAGCCAACTGATTTACTAATAATTTGCCAAGTAATATTACATTCCATTGTATTGTCATGTTGCACCTGATAAAATCTGTTATCTAATCTGTGGTGGAGCGGTTAGTACGCTCAGCTCAAGTGCAGGAGATGGGAAGTTCAAGTCCCATTGGGATCACCACTAACAAAGTTTGAAGCTGTTTTGTGAACCATTTGGCTGCAAGGCTTCAAGAAGCTTCATCTCGCCATCAGTAATGTGTAGTGTCCTTTCTTAAACAGAAGAGGGCAGTCTAAAATAAGGTACTACATGGTACTTGGCTTGGAAAGAAACAAGCAGTAATAGACATCATCAATTTGGCACAGTCAAGCAAGTATCATTGACTGAACTGAAGAAAGAAAAAAAAACATATATTATTGTTATGACATTTTATCATCAACAAGGTGGATAAGAGTCAATTACACTACATGGCCCTTGTCAATAAATTGTCCACACTTGTCATACTAGTCTTTTTTATCAGTGGCAGCAGGAACGCAATTTTTCCACACATATTTGAATATAAATTAAATAAATACCAGTTGTTCAGCATGCATTTGAGCGAGCATGCTGTACATTTGCTGAAGGGTCTGAAAGCTCATTAGTGGGTTTTGTTCATTCTTAAAATAATCTCTAAAACCTATATCTATTGTATGCTAATTACCACATTCCCACTACCTTAAAAGCATGCCATAAGGTTTTGTTTTGAAATTTTTCTCAAATACTTGTATTAACATATTTCATTACTCTATGATAACTTTTCTTTGTATTCGTTCATTTCATTTAAACATAATAGAACATTAATTAATCAGCACCAAACAGCCTTTAGGGGTTATAGCCTTTGCTCATTTTGTGTGTGGTCCTTGTGACCTGTGTGTGACCTGACATGTTCACCTTGTGCAAATACAACACTAATGTGTGACGATTGCAACTTGTATTTTGTCTGATGTCTTTAAGATTACATTGAGTGAGATTGGCCGTTTTAAAATCAATTTTAAGATATGCCTTTGTTTGGTGGTAAGTGACAGTTGGAGCTTCGCCAAACATAAACAAATAAATTACAACGCATCATAGGACCAGTTCCTAGGTAACCATGTGACTGTGCCAACAATCACTATGGAAACCAATGTATGCTAGCCAGCTCTGTCTCCCTCTGTGTATCCCGGTTCTTTGAAGATGCGTAAGGAAAACTCTTCCACTGTGAATTTGTTTTACTTTTGCAACTTTTGACAGACATGATCACGCCATACAATTTATTTCTACTGAGCTTTCAAAATCAATAATTTATTAGAGAATATTTACTATGAGGTTACACCTTAGACCTATCATGAGATTGAGAAGTACTGTTCCTGTCTAACAAAGCTTCTATTAGTCAAATAGAATAAAATTTATGAATTAGATGCAGCCGTGAAAGGATAATTTTCTTTTTACCTGTGAAAAAAAACACAGGTAAAAGAAAATTAGTGTCCCTCTAACAAAACATGCTGCTTACAAGAGCCACAAAACATTCAAATAAACGTGACAATATTTCCAATTGTACAAACTAGGACGCCTTTAAAAGTGCTTTCTTCAGCTTTATAAGGCTAGGCAATAGGCTAGACTAAAAAATACACATCAAGTAAGAAGACAGGATGCAAATGACCCACAGAACTATCTCTACTCTCTATTTTCTAATACATGTCAGCTTTTTTTTATTGTATGCAGCTGAAAATACTTACAGGCAAATGCAACATAATAATTGGCCTGTATTTCTGAGAGGAAGTTGTGCCTGGTCACTGGACCTGGTTGGAAAATAACTTTTAGGGATGATGACACGTCAAGCTGTGAATAGTCAAGAAGGCTAGCTAGGCAACAGCTTTGTGCTTAAGTGCTACACAAACAGACCAATCAATGTTGCATAATGGACTTGCAATGCATCAATTATGTTTTTCATTTGGTCAGAGTTCCTGTAGTCATGGCAACTGTGTGATTGACATCTACAGACAGTTTACAGACATTGTTTCCAAACTCTGCCCACTGCTTTGGCTTTACAGATGGTTAGTAATGGGACACTCGAGATGGGCGCAAAACAAGACGTGTTAGGTTTTTCTAAATATCCATTTGGACACGCGACAACGATGTTAAAAACAGAACTGTCTCTGTTAAATTTGGACTCTTTCTTTGACTCAGACAGATTGGTTAAATATTTCCATAATACATACTCTATGACGTAATGTGACTATTGATGCTTTTCTCTCAGTAAAATATTTCTCGTTCACATGTAATTAGAATAAAATGCATTACGAATTAAGACATTTTAGGATCAAAGCAAACAAAAACACATCTTAGTCACTGTCCTCAGATCTTTTGTTTGGCATGCTAATTTGCAGTCCGGCAGACGTTTTGTTCTGATCCTCACTCAGTTTTCAGTCCATGTTTTAAGAGGAGCAAACCAGGTTTCCCTTCAAAGACTAAGATCATCACAGCCATTTCCATTAAAAAGCAGGTGCAAATCTAAAGAGGCGCTTTGATTTGTGGCCATTATGGGCATCCTCATTGTATCACCTTAATGTGAATACTTAGACAATCCATGTCATTTTTAGCCAGAAATATAAAGATCACTACATTAAATGAAACCTCAAAATTCATCAAGTTTTTCATCCAATTAAACATGGTCCAATCCTCTAGCGACATCAGTCTCTTAATCACTGCATGGCACACTAGGGGTTGCCCCCAATTAGCTGGCTCCTGTGACACCCTGACACCTCAGCACATCCTGATTGTATTTCAGCTTCAATTGCTTTGAAAAGCCTTCAGCCTGATGGGAATGGTGTCTTCTGCTCTATTCATCTTCTTCTGCACCCCCTCTCTCTCATTACTTTTCATTCTTTGATACTTTTAAAAGGCAGGGTTTTTTTTTAATCTTGATAAAAATAATGACATATTCCATTGTTACTAAAAAAAACAAACAATCATATCAGAAAGAGTTCATTGTTTGGCATTTGTATAACTTTTCCCGCCAATTGTGATTTGCCACCAACATTTTGGTGAATGGATTTGTTAAAGTCATAGTTCCTAAAGGGTAGACTCCATACAAGATAAATTATTTAGGAAAGTTAGATGTAGGCCACTGTATATCAGTAATCACACAATGATTCTATAATCTTACTATTATGACACAGTA
>JAWCTZ010001157.1:0-23544 GCA_036850595.1 Rhyacichthys aspro | reverse complement strand
TTATTTATTTATTTATTTAACACTTTCTTTTGCACTATATTGTATGTGAACCGCCGTCACAAGTGAATTTCTCCATTGTGGGATCAATAAAGTCTTATCTTATCTTTATTAGTGTATGAAGGAATTTCCCCCAAACACCCCAAAGCTATACCTCCACAAACAAACAAAATACAATCACTACTCACTCTTTTTTCATATTGTAGCTATTCTGAGCTTCTTGATTCAATGCAACAATATTATACTCTAGTTTGGAAGTTATGGAGTTGTTTACTAAGTGAATAAAGAGTGAGACAGAGTGTGTTTACTCCTCAACATTAGACACAATCGTCTAAGTTGAACGTGTTAGTGGGACTCACAGCTCTCCAGTTGCATGATGCAGGTCTGGACGTCCATGGGGAAGTTCTTCAGATCCATGGGACAGGCCAGCACCAGTGTTATTCTGCCAAAACACACACAGACACACAAACACATGCAGTAAGAGGATTAACTGTGCTTTATCAGTCAAACAGACCGGGACGGGCCCTGCTCTGAGCTCTCCATCACACACTGACAGATAACAGCTCATATCTCATGTGTTTTGGATTTCTTTTATGAGTATTGAAAGAAGAAAAGTTTAGGAAATAACTCTAAACGAAGGCTTTAATAAAACAGGAATGACATGTGTTTGTTATGGCAGCTTTTGTTCGAGTCAGAGCAACAAGGAAGTGGTTAAAATGATCTAAATTCAGACTAGTTGTGTTTGATTTATTGAAACACATTATGGAGAAACTAATATTCAGGATAATAATGCTTCTAAACACAGATCTGGCAATTTTCAATTTCTGAAGCAAATAAACAACTGGAAATATTCAAACATGCTCAAAATGTTACCAAAAAGGTTTGATATGGTCTGATTTTTGAGGCAAATCATTGTTGTTTGCCTGTAATACATTCACAGTTCTTAAAAACCTGTACATTGTTTTTATAATTTTCTTTTTTATTTACTCATTTAGTTACTACAAAACCAAACAGAAACAAAAATAATTACATAAATAAAGCTCTGGCTACATCCAAATATACCTTCAGTCAGCTTCAGATTTATTTTATTGGACACACATTAAGCTTAAAACACGACTAAATCTGGAGCTACATGGATCAAAAAGGAAACAAAGCATACACTTTTCAAAATAATAATCATAATGAGAGGTCTTTCTTTGAAAATATGAGCATCTCTGCATTTTTAGGAGATTTTGTTCCTTTTCTTTTTTATAATATTCCTTGCTGTGAAGAAGTTTGTAAATATTCATCCTCGTTCATTTCTCTTTGTTTCTTATTGTCTCTGTGTGAGTGACGTTTGAGCTGCTGAGTCGCTCTGTTTAGTGCAGCTTTGAAAACCCGACGAGACTCTCCTTCAAACGTCTGCTGAGATTTGTGACGATGTACGTTTATTTAAGGGGTTTTTTCAGACAAATGTTGCACGTTCACTGTCTTTAAACACCTCATAAAACCTCAAGACGAGAGGAACGAAGAGTCAAAGTCTCGCTCGTTTTGTGTGATTTCAGCGTCATTTTTGTCCGTTTTTGTCCCGATTCACTTTATAGCACAAAAGAAAACATGTAACCTTTAACTTTTGTTTGCTTTCCACGTGTTGGTTCATTTTGTTCTCCACTTGTGCTTTTGAAGGAGCAGCTAAGCCCCGAGTTTGTGAAGAACAGCAGCTGTCAGACTCCAGTTGTTGCAGGAGGGACTCATTTTGTTGTGACTAACAGGACACCCTCGGTTACAGCGTCCACTGGGCCCGATGTACCGAATAAACTCTGCAGCGTCGGCACATCGTCCCGGTCCCTGACAGGATGCTGAATTTGTATTACACACATGATTCGTCCTCCGCACATGGCCCAGATTCACAGAAAGACCGCTCTCCTGTGGTTTGTGCCTGACACCTTTTAAAACCCAAACGCTGCAGAGTTACAGCCTTTTATTAAAGAGAGAAGAGACTCTGCTTTTGTTCTGTTTGTGCAAAAGGTAATAATAATAGAGTAGATAATGTAACCTCAGTATTAGAAACAAGAGGGGACTCACCAATAACAATACATTTATGGTATTTAAGGATAAACATTTGGCTTTATTTCTCTTTATTAATATTATTTTAAGATTGCTTTTCTTATTTTTTAAATACTGATGTGTTTTTAGATTCTTTGGGTTCTGTATTTTGATTTATTATATTTTTACTATCTTTTTATCTTTTTATTCGTCTTGTCTGTAACAATAAAATAAATCTGATTCTGATTGACCATCTCCAAAAAGACAAAACCAGGTCAGACATTCAGGAGTTTATTTGATTTCTTTGATTATATGAACTAAAATAAGACAGACTTTCCAATTAGCTGGGATTATTTGGTCATTAATGGAAAGAAAAAAAATGTTTTCATGTACATTCTCCTTGTTTTTGATAAAAAAAAAGTGTTTAATCATCATCAAGAGATCTTAAAAAGTAATCTTACTATGAAGAATTTTAAAGATGAATATTCAGCCTGAGATGGTGAGCATTTGACATTTGTATTGCAGCTTCAAGGAGACTCATAAGAAGATTTCATTTTGGGTCTTTTCTCCGTGTTGTGATTTGTTCATGAAGGATTCCAGGTGGTTGATACCCAGCTCACATGTACAAGCCGAGCTACATATGAGTCTCACAGGAAAAAAACATACATTTCCTTTTGAAGTACAGCGTGTGAATCTGACAGTTCAATCTCAGAAGTCGACTTTCATCTTGGCGCAGACGCAGCCATCGGTCATGACTCCCTCTCGCGGGTCTCGACGGTGAGCAATAAACGTAAAAAAAAGCAAAACCAACTTTCCTTCCGGATGCCTTCATATCGAGGCAGAACGTCGCTTTCGAGTTGATCGTTGGGTGTTCGTGAGTAAAAAAAACGAAGTGAGGTGTTTCTAAAGGACCATTCGGGCTCCTCCTTTCTCTGGATGCGGAGGTGAAAAGTGACGGCGATAACGGATCAGACTCACAGCAGGAATACCAACAAGCTCAGGAGATTACCATGCCGCTTCGCCCCGAGCCCAGGCAATAAAACTCACAGGCGGGAGGCCGGGTTTGTCGGCGGAGGGCGGCTATAACTCTGACAGCCTCGAATGGGATGTCTCGGAGATAGAAAGATAAAAAAATGGGGAAAAAGAAACTCGGAGACAAATAAAAACTCCAACTTTGATGCAATAAGAAGTGGAGGATGAAGGCCGTGCAATAAAGGCAATGTCAGAGCAGCAGTCATTCTCCATCATCCATCAAAGTTTTATTGTTTCTATAAAACCTTCCAGCTTATAATGTCTCTCCTTCACTTTCAAACTTTGCTTCGCTCTCGAGCACAAGTGTACTTACTCTTACTTTGCACTTAATAAATTCACAGGAAGTTTCAGCTTCTTGATAAATTTAAATACCAACAGAAAACAGCTATTACACAGTAACTTTAGCTTTTAACTAATATAAGTTCATTCACTCTTGTTTAGGTCTTTGTTTATGCTCGGGTCATTTGTTTGTTTATGTTTTATGAGGTCAGTGAGGTTTCTTACTTTTTAGTTTTGGTTCACCAAGGATCATCAGGTTTAGTGACTGGAATTGCATAAAAACTACTGCTTTAATCAGCAATGACGGTTGAAACTTATTGTAAAGATAAAGAATTTGGATGGATTTTTTTTAAAAGGTCTGGGTTAAATAGCTTAAGTTCACTGGTTTCCAATTAGGAACAAAGCAGACCGACAGAGGTCCACAGACAAAAGGCATTTTAAACAAAGCTGGGAGGAAGAGTTTTTCTTTTAATCACACACAAATGATCTTTCTTTCTTTGACCCTACGAGGAAAAAAGATTGGGCTCCTCTAGTTTAAAGGCAAGTAAACAGAACATATTTTCTCAGATTGGCTTTAATTATCTGCTTTATATTGAGATTCACTGATGAATAGACTTCAACTTTAGTTAATCAGTAGAGTTTAACTTCTGTCTAGTTAGTGTAGTTTTATGTTGGCATGTTAATACATCCCAGATCTGTCATTTAGTGCCAACCCAATTCATGATCAACTTCTCCAGACCACAACTGTTTTGTCTAAGGGTAGAAAAGAAAAATCGAGAGTAGGTTTACAGTAAAAGGTTCAGATCTACAAAATAGTAAAGTTGTGGGCTGAAAATGCCAACATGGAGCAGAAAAAATGATCATAATCCGCTGAGAAAAGGGCGGAGATCTAAACAGAGTTGATGGGAATTGCATCTATGTCTATCTTGCTAAAATATCCACCTTAAACGTCAACCCACAAACCGAGCTTCTTACCGTATACTGTAGAGCACGTTGCCGTTTTTGGAGATGCGCAGCAGCTTGTTGTCGGTGGTGACCTCGTGGAAGTTGGCTCCCTTCTCGTTGGCGAAGAACAAGTCAGGTTTCCAGATGGAGTCCAACATAGAGGGGTCGAGGTCCAGCGAGTCGTCGGGATACTCGCTGTAGGCCAACCTCGGGTCGTTCCACTGCTGCCGCAAGAAGATGTTCACTCTGTAGTCCTGAGAGGAGACGCAACAGACACCAAACACAAGGTTAAGGACCGCAGTGAGTCAGATTAAACAATAAAGCAAGGAGACAGAGCATATTAAAAGATCTGGGCAAGATTACGCTGCACGAGACTGAAATCTGTCGTGCACCACTCATTATTTCAACTGTCAGAGCCATATTGATTTTCTGTCTCTAAATAAAGTGCTGCAGTAGCTGTTTCACCTGAAGGGTCCAAACCCAAAACTCTCCACTGTAAGGGTCCTGTCTCATACTGGACTCTGGGTTTGTTGATGTGACTCGACAAAGAGACTCAAAATAATGTATTACTGTGTCAAAAAGAGTCCCTCCTAACAATAAGAGAAACTATAAACCTGTTTCCATGAGTGAACGAAAAAAAAGAGCTCAAACTGATTAACTAAAGACACAACCCTCTTAATCCAGGGTTTTCATTCATTTTAGGAAATACTTCTTCCAGGACTTTTCTTGACAATTCAATACAGCCTTTTCTCATTCATTGTAACATTACGTAACAGACCTATTGATCCCAGAGTGGGAAAATTCACTCAAAATTTCACATTTGCAGTTGACTCAGAAGGTTAAAACTCAACTATAAATATCTCAGAGGGTCACAAATAAAAACTATAATTCCCAATAGGTTTATAAAATTATGTTGGATCGTTTATGTAAACCCAGTTGAGTTTAAAGCTACATATACACCACAATTTACAGCTGCAACCCTGAAAATAATCATCAATAAAAATGACCGATGTATAATTATCCAATATAGATTATTCCCAGGATATTATAAGGAAAAGTCCTTATTAAATTTGTTTAAAATTTCTTTTAGGACACGTGGGAACACTGTTAATTTCAGGTGTTTATTTAAAAATGGTCTTTACCATTTGTGGCATGTTAAATATTCTCTTTAAGAACAAAAATGTGTAAAAGTCACGGCCTAAATGTGGAGGAGGCAATGAATAAGTTTGCTCTTTTTCTGAGCGAGATATCGAGCTTGTGTGTATTTTGGTGCTTGTTTGTAAGTCAAGACCTTCATTTTAATATTTTGTTTCTATTGTTCATAAATTCTTCTTTTTCAATTTATTTATATTAATATTGTACTGAAGAAGTATTTCACTGTAAAATAATTTGTAGACTATTGCTTAGATTCATAAAAGAAGAGATCTGATCCAGTTTAAGCCTCAAGTCAAGACCTAGAAGCTGTTATTTACAAGTTTTCCATCGTTTTCATTGGTGTAGCAGTATATTTTCATTCTGGCTCACGCTATTAGCTCCTCCCACTCCATGTCTCTACAGTGAGATGTCCCTTTAAGACAAAAGATGATGGAGGTGAAGTAAAAAGATCTCATCAGGGGTCAGAGCGCCGCTGTCTGAAACCCAGAAGAGCAGATCGACAGAGAGCACCCAGTGATGGACAGGGTTTAATGGTCCGGTGAACACTGGTTAGGGGTCTTCACGCCTGTCTCCGTGTCTCCTTTGAGTGAACAACATGGCTCTGAAGCTAGGACCCTCCCTCAAGGAATTCATCTGTTTTATTTGAGTCAGTTTTCCCATGATTATTATTAGTATTCAATCAATCAGACTAAAAAAAAAAAAAAAAGCTTTACTGTAATCATCTGTCTTTTATGTCCAAGAAACTCAAATAAATAATGTATGTCTCCTTCAGAAAATACAAATGTGCGACTGTAAAGGTCACTAAGATGGATGAAGCTGAATCTACAGATGATCCATGTAAACTGTTAACAACGAGCAACCATCTTGAAAAGTCTTCCGTTGACACAGATGGATACGCACCAGAAAAATGTGTTTTTCCATGAGCTGAGAGTCTTAGATGGATGGGCTTAAGGACGCATGGAAACTGACAGAAAAGGATAAATATCTGTCAGATTTAAAACCTGTTTGAATCCACGTATTGTATAAAACATTAAAAAACAAATGATCAGCGCACAGATTCAGAAACGCAGTCTCTAAAGTAATATTTGACTTCTGACAATCTGAAAACTCACTAAATTGAATCAAAAGTTTAGCAGAATTCATCCCGGTGAGGTCAAAGGTTAAACCCAGCCTGCAGTGTTTAGACGCAGCTCTGAGATCTTTAGTTTGTTCATCTCTGGATCAATACGTCTCCTACAGTCTTCTCCAAAAGCACCAGTGAGAACATTTGGAAAGTGAAGACATTTATTTACAAAACTCACACATGAAGTTTCCAACCTTCACCAATTTATGAGCCTTTATCTAAAAAAATACATTGATCTTTGTGCAATTTCCATTTGTTTATTACTTTAAACAATAATTAAGTCATCTTTTTTGCTTTTTTTACATAAGTTGTGTGTAAAAGTGACATTTCATTTAAATAATTTTCGGTCATTTAGTGTTTTTGTGATTAAATTAAACGACTGGACTAAGTGTTTGTCTCTTTTTATGAACAACATGATAAAAATATATTAAAGTAAAGGTGGTTGTGGGTAGTTTTTGTTGATATAAAAAGTGTAGAAAGCAACCACTCCTCTAACAGCATGTAAACAACTACGGTAGCCCTGCAGGGACACACTGGAAATAGATCTAACGGATATTTAACTTTAAAATAGTGCTTTTTTGCGTTGTTATTTAGTAGAAAACAACCGTTCGACTGTTTTGTTCAAGTGTAGGGTCACTGGCATGTCCCTGTCCCACAATGCACTTCTGCCACACCCCACCTCTAAATGACACCTTCAGCCTGCACCGAAGAGAATAATTGACAATTAGAGCGATGCCGGCCTGAGCTAAATGCCACCGAGCGCTGAATATAGAGACTGAGATTATAACAGAGAACAGAGAGAGCACCGTGGAGCTCCGAGGATGATGGGTAATATCACCGCGGCGATCGATTCCACTCAAATCAGCAGCGAAATGAAAAAAGGAGCAAAGGAAGATGAGGGTTTTCCATTAAGAACAACCTTATTTCAATTTAAAACAAAGCAACAGTGAATATAAACCACTCTTGATTTAGAAACGTGAGCATTTAAAACACACACGTCACACGTTTATGTTTAATGTGGCTCTTTAATATAATTAATTTAGAAAGTGATATTTATAAGGTTTTATTTATTGAATTTGAACATGTTTTAGATGGATTTGAATTTGAGATAATTTTGAAAATAAACAAAAACTGTTTAAATTCAAATACAATCTGTTCAAATCTGACTAAAACCTGTCCAAATCCAACTAAAACCTGTCCAAATCCATCTAAAACCTTTTCATATCCAACTAAAACCTTTTCATATCCAACTAAAACCTTTTCATATCCAACTAAAACCTGTTCAAATCCATCTAAAACCTGTTCAAATCCATCTAAAACCTTTTCAAATTCAACTAAAACCTGTTGAAATCCTTGTAAAATCAGTTAAAATCCATCTTAAACCTGTCCAAATCCATCTAAAACCAATTCAAATTCAACTAAAACCTGTTGAAATCCATCTAAAACCTGTTCAAATCTGACTAAAACCTGTTCAAATCCATCTAAAACCTGTTGAAATCTCACTCAAACCTGTTCAAATCCAACTAAAACCTGTTTCTGAAGGAAATTATTGTTTGTGTGATAACTTTTGTAAGTCTGAAATGAAGATGAAATCTCACATTCAAAAAAAAATTTAATAAAAGCTTCTCAAATACCACCACCTTCAGCCTCTGAAAGGATTCTTATTAACTTTCGTGGCCTGTCACCATTTTGAGTTTGACACCACTGCTTTAAAAGAAATTGCAGAGGTTTCTTTCTCTTTGCCATTTATCATTTTAACCAAAATGAGTCCATTATGTGGATGTGTTAATAGTGAGGCCAATCACCTGAAGGCCTGAGTTATTACGATCTATTTATGAAGCATTTAAATGGGCACACAGTCTTTTGTCTGTAGGTCTGCCTTTGTTGGGTGTTTAAAATTGGTTTTGTATGAGACTAATACGCTCCAGTCTTACTCACTTCATATTCTTTAATATTCTCAACAGAATCTAAAAGAAGTAAAAGCATATATTCCTATTCAGACATGCCCAATATAAGTGCACTTCAATAAAATCTGGCGAGTTTTCAAAATAAGCGACACAATAAGTCAGTTTTATGAACAATATAAGTAGGAGAATAAAGTTAAAGATCTTAAAATACATGCTTTTCTCATAAAAACTACTTCTACCCTCGATATGGCCTTAAAAAAAACGTTAAATTTGCTTATATTTACAAAGAAATGCATGAAATTGTTCCAACCAAGAGGTCATGACAGAGATGTGTTGCTCCATTGGAAATAAATGCTTTTAACCAGATGCAGAGCTGACATTATGCAGCACTTATGCAGTTTTATTTAGTGTAAATCTGTAAAGTGTAGTTTCCTTGAGCAAGATGTGCATTATGTAAATTGTAGCAGCTGCCATTTACAGTGCTCTTTTTCTGTTTGGGTTAGTCGTGATTATAACCAAAGTGACACAGATGAGTGACGTTTAAGACAATCCCTCGTGAACTCGACTCTTCCGCTTCATACTTTGAGAAAAAGCCCTATTCTTATCCTTTCTTCTCTCTTTTTCCTCCTCATTATAAACTCCATTAACACCGCGCTGTCAGTTTTCCTGTTATTTTTGCATTACAGTAAACGGCGGCCCACACCCGTCCGTCTCTCGCGTCAGACTCCGTACTTTCCCCGCAACAAATGAGGCTGACCTTTCGCGAACACGCCGCCCTCTCCTCCGTTTCGAGAATATGATGAATAACTCCAAACGGCGCCAAAACGAGCCGGGTCTATCGACGGGAGGAGAGGCCCGTATCATCAGTCAAACACAGCGGCTCCGAAAGGGCACAACCGGAGTAGACGTCGCTCCGAAGAGAAAGATAATATGTATATGAGGTCGCAGAAGGGTTCGTAACGCCCCAAAAGTGTGAGTTAGTTCAGGTGGAATAAGGCCTCTTCCAACAAAACAAAACTCTGAAGCAGATGCTCTCTTAATACAGCTCACTTGGTTACGTTTAAATGCTGCAATTTGACCCGAAATGTGCAAAAAAACCCACTTGAATCCTGTCAGAAATGAAGGTAAATAAAGAATCTATGAAGAAAAACTGCCCCCTAAAATGGTGAACTGCAGAAATGATGCATGTATTTGCAGCATTAAAGTGACAATCTGTGAGAATTATTGATAAAACTCTACAATAACTACATACAATTAAGCACAAGTAACAGTCTAATCATTTACAAAGCATTACTCCTACATTAATAACCAGCAGAAAGATCGTTACTCACATTTTAGTTCTGTATAATTCTACATATAAATGAGATTTCAGAAACATCTATAAATTGTGTATTAATTATTTCATAATAACAGTTATTAATGCTCAACTACGGCTTGATTTTGTGTATTTATTATGAATGTTAATAGTTTTTCTACGAAACAAATGCCACTAAATGAACATTAGGGTTGTCTTTGAGAGTGTAATGAAGAACAGAACTAAAAGGAGGCAAAACTTTCTAAATTACAACATATCACTCAATAAAATCTTAAATGATTGAACCAATTCTAATTTCTATTCACGTCAATGGTAGGAATACTATACAGTGTGATATAGAGCAGAAAAACATCTAAAAGTACTTGGCTCCATAAACATTGGCTTATTTCCTACAAATATGTTTATCTTGACCAGACATTTGGACACCACATACAGAAAATGTCCAGAGGAACTAAAAAAAAGCCTAAAAACATCACAATAATTGAATAAACCAATGGTAAAAAGGTTAAAAAGAAATAAAACAATAAAAAACTGATGATAATGGCTTTAAAATTCATTAAAAACATTCCCATTATTTGATGAAAGTAAGCACCTTTTAGTTTAGTAACTAGCTAAGTATCTATGAGTAGTTTATTTTTACACCAGACTCTCCATTTTCAAGGTTTGGGACCAGAACAGATTGAAACAAGGCCCAAGACCGATGCACCAACCTCTTCACCAAAGACGATTGCTCTGATTTAATAAATACAAACTGACTTTCTATCTGTGTCTTTTATGGACGTGTTTAAGTCTGACACAGCTGTTTTGTCATGAACAGGCGACAACAGAAGAAGCAGCGGTGGCCGTTCTTCTTCTGTTTGTCTCCGTCGTCTCCGTCGTCTCCGTCTGCTGCCGCTGAGACGAGCAGCGGAGGTTACAGATGCTCAGGAAACACATCTGCTCGGCTCACACTCAAAAACACACCGAGTCGACTCAAAATAACCACAGCGGCGTCACCAGAAAACTTCCATCTGTGGGTTTGAGTTCAGAAGGGGTTTTATAAAAGCACTAAAGCACATAAAACACTGTAAAACATGGCCTTATTTCACCCTCACATTGTCCTTCATGTCCCTAAATCCTCTTTTGTTCGTTTGTCCTCATCTTTTTTCTCCCAGACTCTGGATCAGACTCAGTTTAGTCCGTTGTATCTTAAAGTTGACAAGTTGAGCTTTAAAATGACACCATTTTAATGATTTAGTGATTGGACCGTGACATTTTCCATTTCCTGACAAATTTCAGTGTCCTCTGTAGTTCACATCAGGACCGTGTTCGTCTGGTTTTACACAGATTTAAATGAGGTCTGGAAAAAATCTAAATCAGAAAGTTTTTTTCTCACTTGTCTCAGAAAGATATTATTTTTTGTGGAACTAGTTTGGAAATTGGAACAAAACGCAACTGAGGTTTTGGGAAGTTCAGACTTTTTGGAAAAACAAAAAGTTTCATTAGGTTCATTAGGTTTATTTGGAAAACTCAATTTTTATATTTAGTACAAACCAAATACATATATGACATATATACACATATTTTTTTATGAATATTTGTTTTTCATGGAGCAAGTTCCATTATTTCAAGAAAGAAGGAAAAAAAACCAAACAACAACAAAAAAAAATTAACAAAAACTGTTTAAATTCAAATACAATCTGTTCAAATCTGACTAAAACCTGTCCAAATCCATCTAAAACCTTTTCAAATCCAACTAAAACCTGTTCAAATCCAACTTAAACCTGTCAAAATCCATCTAAAACCTTTTCAAATCCAACTAAAACCTGTTCAAATCCAACTTAAACCTGTCCAAATCCATCTAAAACCTTTTCAAATCCAACTTAAACCTGTTCAAATCCAGTGGTGTCAAAAAAAAAAAAAAAAAAAAAAAACCCAAAACAAAATAAAAGTCAAATACATACAAAGTAATATTAAATTCAAATCAATTTCAGGGGAAATAAGTCCAGTCTCGACAACTGAAACAAAAAAAAAAAAAACTAAAAAACTAAAAATCAGCAGTATCTTCTCGTTGCTTTTTTATTTTTTGGCTTTAAGCTTTCTTTGGAAAACCCTATTTTCTATAATCACATAAAATCAACAATATGATGGTTTTGAGACTGGTCTGAATACAACATTTTAAAGGTCTCATCTCAAACTAATTTTTTAACAGTCTTTTTCTCATTCTCGGACATAGAGCTTTTATTTTTATTTTAAGTCAAGACTGGCCAAGACTATTCTTTGGTCCAGATCAAAAAAATATCCACTAATGCAACAAATAACACAGATTAATGACAAACTGGTCTTTGTCTTGACTCTGTCTCAGTTCCTAGAAGTCTTAGATTAAATTAATTTTGACTCCAACACTAATGAACGACAACATCTCTAAAACCTGACAAAACGCTGATTTCCGTCCGACCGCTGACGGATCTCACGCGGCTGCAGCGATGAGCGGTAATATCAGACGTCAACATGTTTTCAGCGAGCTCAGCTGGCAATAACAGTGAGAGTAACAGTGTGTAAAGCCTGTTCCCCGAGCTCAGCTGTCTTCCAACGGAAAACAGAACGAACCGACGCGCCGCAGATCACACACTCACAAAGAGAGACGGATGACAAAGGGAAAAAAAGAGATTTAGGTTTGTGTGTGACAGATCCAGCACAAAATAAAGCACTGCACAAATCCAACTAAGGCTCTGTGCAGTCTCTGTCCCACTTCAGACTCTATCTATTCACTCAGAGAATATCAACGGCTTAATAAGAACGTCTCAGTACCACTTTTTAAGAATAGGAGTAATCCCCAAAACAGATTTGAGTACTTCATATTTATGAACCATATAGAGATTTCAGAGCTGTTGAGTTTTCAGGTGTTTCTTGTTTTAAAGAGTGCATTATTTACTGTTAACATAATTATTTACAGTAAAATATTTCCAAAACCAGATGCACTGTAACTTTAAATACAGTATAAATGTGTACAAGAGTCACTGGAATCTGGACAACTGTAGTTTTAAACATTTATTTTTACAAGAAGCTAGTGTTTAAAGCTGAAGAACCTGATTTTATTTTTGTTTTTTTGTTTCAGACTCCACTCTCAACAGAAGTATAGTAACCTTTCCTGCTTCCTTCTCCTCCTTTAAAAAAAAAAGTAAAACCAGACCAATTTTTCACCACAGAATACTAATATATGACATTAAATTGAAGTTTAGAGCTGAGCTGAAACTTTTATCTTTGGAGTTTACCGACTGTAGTGATCCTGAAGCATTTCCAACATTTATCCATGTTTCATTTGCTGCTGTTTCTCTATTTTTATCTTTTTTGAGCTTTTTCTCTGTAAAATAAGACGTATTTTCAACAGAATAACCCATTTCCTTGGTTTATTTCCTTGTTCCTTCGTTGTTGACATCAGTGTCGACCAATGGGAGCGCTCCTTTTTACCTGAAGTGAGCTGTGATTGGACAAAATCTACTGAAATCCTTAATTATAAAGACTAGATCACGTCTTAAGGTCTCATTTTTTCAGATGATTCCTGTTACAATAAACTTTAGGAGATTCGACTCAAAGACCACTGTCACAAATTAAATGCTTGATTTTCTTAAACTATCTGGTCACATGACACAGATGTATTGAGAAAAAGAGAAGAAGAGAGTTTATAAAAGAACACAAAACAAAGATGGCTGAAAATGAAGGAGGTGGGGCATAATTTTGAAGATCAGCAGTAACCATCCAACACACATTTGCAATATTTTCCACACAAAATGAAACGTTCCCTGTTTTCTAAGATGTTTTTTAAGACAAGCCTCAAAGAAAAAGCTTAATTGTGAGGATTAAGAATAAATGGAGAATAAAGACACAAGTGAAGGTCAAAGGAGGGAGAGGGAGGGAGGTGGTGACGTGCCTCGGTGACTTCAGGTGTGTTTTATCAGTGGGAGGTGAAAAGGGAAGAAGCTGAAACAGGAATAAAGCCGTGCTCCTCTGGGATTTCACCGAGCGCTGCACCAACCACTGCCTCCATCTATCACTGCTCCTCGGCCCAAGGTCCAGCCCTAAACACAGACCTACACACTTCTTCACCTCATGCCTTTCTATTTCTGTGTTTGGACTTTTTTCAGTGTCAGTCTCCATTGTCTGATCGTCCTAAAGTCAGTGAATGTCAGAGCCTCACAGAGAACATCAGAGACTGACTCGATATTAAGCTTTAAAAAACCCCAAAACAAACAAACAAAAACAGAAAATGGTTTTTAGACGCCACTAAACTACAGTAAAAAGATGTTTTTTTCACACTTATCTTGAAAAATAATTGTGTACACCACCATTAATTCATGAACAGACACAAAAACAAAAAAACAAATGTGATCTGTTATTAGTTTGTCCTTTTTTTTCTTTGAATGTTTGAACTTTTTTATCCCTGAAGAGACACACTGTCGTCTTTGAGAGAATCTAGTGAAAGTGGTCACAATTAATAAAAAAATTAATAAAAAAAAGAAAAAAACAGAGCAAGAAATAATAGGAAATAATGTTTTTAAGTCTCTCTAAAAGTGTCCAAGGTCAAATGCTTTCTGCTTGGTTTCTCTGTGAAGGTCGGTGCTCCACAAATCGACTTTCTGTTTAATAAATTAGCTGAACTTTTTCCTTCGAGAGCGTTGTTATGCTAATGTCTGCTGCAGAAATGTGTTTTTTCAAACTCTGGTTCAAAATGGGAGACGGGCTCAATGAGGCGGAGACGTCTCCAAACACTCAGGAGGGCATGAAGCTTTTTAATTTTTGACAGGAAATAAAAATGAAACTTGGGATGCACCGAATATCAGCACAACCCGAGCCATCATTTCAATTAATGGTATTTTTCAGGAGCAACAATTACCCAGCGCTAAATGGAGCTGCAGCGAAGTGTGACATTTGCCATTAACCGCACAATCACCCACATCCGCACATTTAACTCTGACTGATGATGAATAAAACGCCACGTCTCTGCTGCGTCACAGGAACAGAATGAGAATAACTGAGCTTACCATTGTTGTCTCTGCAATGGACCCAAAGCTGTTGATGAAAATGTTGCAGGTTACGTTTACGGGCGGACCTGCAGAGAAGAGGAGAACGAAGAGAAAACATTCAATATATCACAAATACAGTGGTTTAAATTCATAAATCAAAAGCTATAAGACCGTTTCAAGTCCTGCTTTTATCCCACTGAAGTCTGCAGTGTTTAGCTTCACCTTTAAATGAACTTAACGCAGGGGTATGTCACATTTATCTTGGGACCTTTGGCACCACTTTGGAGAAAAGAGGAACAGCCAAAAGTAAGTCCTATTCAGATGAACGACACCTTAATGCAGTGGTGTCAAACTCAATATGGTGAGGGGCCACAATAGTAAATAAGGATCCTTTCAGGGGCCGAAGATGGTGACATTTGGAAGCTTTTATTAAATTTTGAATGGAAGGTTTCGTATTCATTTGAGTTTTACAAATGTTATCTTTAACATTAATTTCCTCCATTTAAGGAAACTGGTTTAATTTGGATTTGAACTCATTTTAAATTGATTTAAACTGGTTAAAGTTAGCTTTGAACAGGATTGATTTGGATTTAAGCAGGTTTTAGATGGGTTTTAACAGGTTTTATTTAATATGAACAGGTTTAAAATGGATTTGAACAGATTTTATTTGTATTTGAGCATATTATATGTATCTTAGTCCCAAAAATCAGCTTATGATTTCATGAACAAATCAAATTAATCTGATTTAAATCCATCTAAAACCTGTTAGTGCCAAAAATATGACCTACTAAATGCATTGGAGGGCCACATGAAACATTGCAAAGGGCCGCATTTGGCCCCCGGGCCTTGAGTTTGACATGTGTGCCTTAATGGAAGCAGTCAGGATCTATAAAAATAAACTTAACCGACCTCGAACAAACTGTGGGATTTATGCAATGTTATTATCACAACACACTCCACACTGTTTGACGCAAATTGGGTAAAATCAGCATCTAATTCAGGGCACATTAATGAGAGATTGAAATTGAGGTAATAAAGTTCACAGATGAGCTCCAAACTCAAAAGAACCGCTGTCAGGTGCAAACGCTGTCTTTCCAAAATCCCTTTATGTTCAGAAATAAGAAGAAAATGAGGTTAAAATTGGCCAGTTTAGTTTGTGAGATGATTTAAAGGTGCAGTGTATAGTTTATAGACTGAGAATTAGTAAGTAAAATGATGTATTAGCAGAGATTAAGTATTTTTAAGCCATTTTTTATTGAAAGCAAAAAGCTACTGAACATTAAAATAAAGCTTAATTGTTTAAATGCCTGGAACCCCATATTATATTATAATCTGTTGAAAAAAAAGAGTGTGCACGTCATAAAATAAATCAACTAGAGGAAATATTTCACTCGTTCACTTGAAAATGTACAAAAAAATTACTAAATACAGCTCATAAATGTTCAAAAACCCATCACAAAGTGGCACTGAGGAGGGTTTAAGGTCCAACAAAACAAAACAGACACAACAGAGAGACTGGGCTCAGACGGAGGGGCTTAAAAAGTAAAAAAATCACAGTACTTCACTCTACTTTTCTACTTGCTGTGATTCGCCAGTAGCCAATAGCTTTCTGGGTTTGCAGATTCATGAAGCGAGAGCTGTTCTTGTGTAAACGAACAGTAAAAATGCTACAGAAACACGATTTTGTTTTGTGCTTTGTAGAAAAACAGACACTGAGAGACCATTAAAGAACATATACTATAAACATCTCCCATGACATAAGCTAGTGACTAAAAAATGCAGAGAAAAACAATATGCTGATCTTGTATTTTCTTCAATATCTTATCTAAACAAAGCTAATGTCAAACCACTGTCCGTTCCTCATTTTCTCCTGTGAGTAATGTATAGTTTGCCTAATTATCTGCTGTACGTTGAGGTCACGCTGGGATTGCTCGCCTTGGGCTGGCTTTAATGACTTTTTTTCCCCGTTAACGGTGCGTCTCCAGCCCTTATGATTGGACTATGGCTTCACCACACTTGCGTTCTCGTGTGTGCGTGATTGTACGAGCGTCTATGTGATGATATTCCTCCCCGGTGGCCTCCGGCGCTCCCCAGACTGTGACAGCGAGAGTAATTGGCCATCAAAGTAATCCAGACCCTTCCCTCATTCGCCGTTTGCTGCAGGCCATTGGAATTAGACGGTGGGTTTAGCTCGGGACAGTAAACGCAGCGCTACGCGTGAGCCACGACCTTACGTCCCATGAACATTCTGTAGTAACAATGTATAGATGGAAGAAATTAAATCAAACAAATCCGATTAAAAACACAGCGGCAGTCGTCTTATTATTTCACAGACAATGGCTAAATAATCACACTTTGTCTGCACTTTTTATTGCAGAGTTGCATTTTGGGAGCTAAGTCTGCAAATGAGCTTTTATGGTAAAGTAATAATGACTCTGTATAATGAATGGAAAAGTACTGGATGTAATTTAAAACCTCTGTAGGGTTTGCATATAATATTATCCACAGAGAAGTACTTAGTTATTGCCTGTTTTATTAAAGCAGTGAGCATTAAACTTTTAATGTTTCCACAGAGTCTTCTGTATTTGAGATAATTTACTCTTTTATGTTTTAAGTTCTGTTGGTGAAGATATAAGACCATTTCAAGTCCTGTTCTCATCCTGCTCACTTGATGCTAAATCAAAAGAGTTTAGCCCCACCTTGAAGTAACTCCTGAAGTTTTTCTGGGACTCTTCTTAACGTCTTTGACACAAAAAGAGCCGCTAAAAGAAATCTGAGCGGAACAATCCTGTAACACTCTGGTATTTAGAATCCATTTACACAATGAAACCAGGAAAATGCTAACTTTTGAATCAGACCAGGAGGTTTTTGCTTCTTTTTTATTCTTTTTTCTCTCTTAAACGCTGACCCCTACTGGTCTGGAGTATGTACTGCATCCTTTTGGGCGGCTCCATGTGAACACCAGTGTTCTTGTGTAAACAGCCCCTTAGTTCTATTATAAACAACTTTAACCGGCCCTCCACACGCCGTGCAATACTGCAGTTTTAATGTACCTCACATGCCACACTGTACAATATGTATTTGTTAGAATCACTATATAATACATGTCGCACAATTCAACTATGTTCATTAACAGCTAACGTATCACCTTGAGATGCATTTATGTTCTTTAAAATACTATGTTCTCTGATTAACTGCTGCTACAGGCTTTAACTAGATTATTATTATTATTATATTATGTAGTATTATGTGTTATATTATGTAGTATTATGCAGTATTAATGTTTGATCACCATTTTTCCAGATGTCCTGTCGACTAACGGCCAAAATAAAAATGTCTCTACTTGTTAAGTCCAGTTTTGCCCAAATGTCAAATATTTAATTTGTAAAAAACATTAAAAAGTGTGATAACCTTAAGAACCACATTGTGTTACTCATCTACATCACTATGTAACACAGCCAGAGAGACTTGTTCTTGTAGATGCATTACTTCCCTTTGCCTTGTACTTTTAGTTTTCAACGTCCTGTGTCCTGTATTTCTCATGACACGAACATTATTTGGTTAATATTTTTTTGTTTTTCATTAAGTTCATTTCTGATTGAAGTGCTGAGATGGAGACCGAGGGCAGCCATTGTTTCCTTCAGTAAAATGTGACGTCTTCTCTGCGGCTAATTCAATTTAAACCTTCAAATTTACGACCTGTGTCTTGGCAGTGCCTCGTCATCAAACGGCCGTCGGAGGATACTCTGCGTGATTTACCTCCGAAATCTAATCTCATGCCCGGTCTCTGAGAGAAACGAGAGGCGCGCGGCGTTTGTTTTTGGCCGTCCTCCACCGCGGCCCGTTACTCCCGACGCCAAGTAATCGCATTTGTGTTTGTACAAGCTGGTAATACAGAGGATCGATGGAGTGGCCGCAAACGCTCCGCCGCTATTTACTTTCACCTTGACGCGCTCGAGTCTAAACAACCTTGACTGCGGCGTGTCCTCTTTGAAAGTGAGACTCGAGGAGGGCTATTTCTGTCGTTATGAATTACTCTGACGTGACACGGTGTGAGGATATGAGCCAAGCTGGTTGTCCGACTGAAGGTTTTAGTTTGAGAAGAGTTTGATTTAAAAGCTTTCTCGTGTAATTTCACAGCTTCTTCTTTTCAGAAACTTAATAAACTCTTGACTCAATGAGTGAGAGACTTTTACTGCAGTGTCATCCTGAGCATAATCACAAACAAACAACAAATACATAAGTAAATAATATTCTAATGCAGTGGATTGTGACGACCATCAATAAGTAGGATAACAGTTAGGATTAAATAAACTTCATCCTACTCCTTTTTGGACATGAATTTTGCTTGTTGTTGCTTTGTTTTGCTGATTCATTTTGTTTGTTTGCTTTGTTTTTTTTAATTTATTTATACTATTAATTTTATTTTGTATTCTTATGTTCGAAATAAATAAATAAATGAAATAAAAATGGGTGGCCAAAGATTTATTCAGATCGACAAAAATTAGATCTGAAAAATTAAGAAAATGTTTGTGGCGTTGAATAAAATACAAGAAAATCAAACAAAAATAGGCCAAATGACCAGAAATTTGGGTCACGATTCGTTTTTTCTGTTTAAATAATGTGAAAACAAAAAGAAAATAAATGTAATGGTCGACATCCACTGCAGCTGTCAATCTTTCACATCTAATATTTAAGCTTTTGGAGAAAAATAATGTTTAAATCATATTCTAGGATAATAAAAATAGGGTTTAGCTTATAACTAAACCCGGTTAACATCCTTAACACGCTGCCTCTTCTACTTTTGTCTCTGGTTTAGTTTGGTTCTGGTTTAGTTTAGTTTGTCTGATCTTTAGTTTAAATATACTTATGTTCTTACAGTATGTTTAGGTTTAACACTGCACATACATTTCCAGTTCTCAACTCATATTATAACATACTTTCGTTTTGGTTAATTTCATTCAGATTGCTTTAATTGCTGAAATAAAGACTATTTTTGTATTAAACCTTATTTTTAGAGGTAATGACTTCCTGTTACACACCTGAACCACTGTGTATCTCTTTATATTTATCTCTTCTCTGTGTTTTTAAGCTTCTATTCTCTATTTACCCCAAAACATGTACAATATGTCCCCTGTGGAGCCAGAAAAAAAGATAAATAATGTCACCGGGACATTTTGAGTTCATTTAAAGGTCAAGAAGACATCAGATTTAACGTGGAGTAAGTCATATCTGGAGCTTAAGACAAAACCGCAGTGGGACAACACACACTTTCATTCATAAACAAGCATCAAGACATGTTATATTTATATTCGCTCTTCATCTATGAAGCTCCAGGCAGGTCTGAATGCTAAATGAATGACTTTGGGACTGAACACGTGTCACTCTCTCTGTGTTACATTATCACTGTGGGTGGGTTTTCTCTGAATGGCTTAACTAGGCCTAACTCTAGTCTTCTGACACGTTTCCTCTGCGTCCAGGATTTAGTGGAAATCCCTCCTTCAAAGTCCCGTCTGTCTCTCCGTGGCAGGAGGCGGGAGCTCGGGGCATCGTCGTTTCTCTTCTCTTGACATTCAAAAGGAGGGAGAGGAGCTAATTCCCTGTGAAAACCGTCCCCATTCCCGAGCAGTTTATTTAAAAAGCATCTCTTGGAAAGGGTTAGGGATGAGCTGGTGTCGGAGCCGAGCACAAATCAAACCCAAGAAGTGTTACAGTCTCATAACAACAACGATCCATGACCAAGAGCTGGTGTTTCTGGCTGCATTTGATGATAGTCTTTCCATCTAAAAACAAAAATGTACCCGTGGCCTGCCATACCCATATCCAGCAAGGTGAAAAGGGTCTGAAATCCCTTCCATTCAGTCATTTAAGCTCAGTATATACACCATCAGACCAAAAGTGCTTATCTATAATGAGGCAAGCTTTAGGAAATGCTTTGTTTCTCTCATTTCTTTGTTTGTCTGTGTGTCCAGAGGCAGTTTATTCTGCGCATGTTGGAAAAACTTTCTTTCTTTATTCATTCTTTATTCATTATTTATTACCACAGCAACAACTATTCTTCCTGGAGTCCAAAAACTAACCCGAATCTACAGAGAACAGA
This sequence comes from Rhyacichthys aspro, assembly GCA_036850595.1. Taxonomy (NCBI): domain Eukaryota; kingdom Metazoa; phylum Chordata; class Actinopteri; order Gobiiformes; family Rhyacichthyidae; genus Rhyacichthys; species Rhyacichthys aspro. Next base: position 2,663 of record JAWCTZ010001157.1, on the reverse strand, counting down.
CTAATTCTTTGTACATACGGTGTGTCTAATGCTAAGATCAGACAGAAAACCTGTAAAAGTAATTTAAAAAACTGGTGTTGAGTCTCCAAATGTTAAAATAACCTCCATTTATGATGCACAGTATGAAAGCACAGTGAAATATACGGCACATGAAGCAAATGGCAAAAAGACTATTTGACACAGCAAACATAACACAAGCAAAAATAAAATAAGTAAACTATTGCATCATGTAACCTGCCTCCTATAGGGTACATATGGGTCCAAGCTGAGCATCCAAAATGAGACAGAGATGGTTTGCCGTAAAGCTTTCCAAAAAAAAGACGGAGGTAAAGCGAGACGTGGAGGAGGCAGCAGCTCATTAAGCTTCATGGAGGACACTTGGCTGCTGTACAGTATAGAGCTCATAGATCCAGGACCAGAGCCAAGAGGCTGCACGTTCACGATACACACTTCAAGAGCTGCTCTCCACATGATAGTAATCCTAAAAGGGTTTGGAAAGCAGCAGTTTTCATGCATCATACGGAGGCACGTGATTACGAAGAAGAGCCATCTGGATTTTTGTGGTTCTTTCCGGTTTAAATTGAGCTAAAACGTCAGATGATCTCAGGTTTGTGGCTAAAGAGAAGGGATTCCAGACCCATTTTTAGAGACAAGAGCCTTTTTTATGATGGTCGTTACTGTAAGAAAAGTGGAAATCCCAACAGAGCAAGCTTTAAGGTGCACAAATACAATAAATACTTACAACAGACGACCTAAATGTGTTAAAAACGCTGCTTTCACAAATGGACAGTGCTCGATGTTAAATATATAATGCACATTTAAGGCACAGATGTAGACCGCGCCGTACGTTAAGACAAAAATAGATATATATAAAGAGCAAAGCGGGCAAAGATAATGAACACACACGGAGTCGTTCACTGCTGTATGTGTAAAAAGCACACGTGTGACACAACTGTGGACAGCTACATGTGTCCACATCAGCTCCGCTCACTGAGCAGGGACACTATAGCATTAGAGCTACATGGATAAACACAGAGGAGGCATAACGAACGGAGAAAACAGTCGCAAAGAGGGTCTAACACTTTCATAATAAGTGTATTAAGTGTACATTAGAGGGCAGGTGTAATTGGTTTATGCATGAGCGGTTATTTAAAATGGCTGGACGTGCATTAACGTAGTTTTACATGTTCACTGGCTTTTAATGGTGATAATATTAAATAAGTTTGGCCCATAAATTAACAAAGAGAACGGCAGCGAGGAAGCGAAGTGGTTATAAATAATAAAAAGGGACAGAATTTGTCTTATTTTGAAAGAAAAACACGAACAAGGCATCAGTAAAGTGTCGCATTTTCACACTTTGTCAAAATAAACTGATTTTTCGTTGCATATTTTGATCTTTACTGATGTTTTTCTTTGTGTTAGAAGTTAGAAATATATTAACAGCAGATAAAAAAATACAAAATCCAGGTCTTTCTTTGTCTCTCGGGCCTTTGAGTTTGAAATTATGAATAATTTAAATGTTAATTAGTACATTTCCATTTCAGCTTTTGTAATAACCTCAATATTTAAAAGGGAGTCATTACCAGTTCATAAAATATACTAATAGAAAACGGTGAATGTGAATGGAAAGTAGTGTCGAAGTTTATTTAGGACAATTTGTTAAATAATAATAAAACAACCATTTAAAGTGAACCAGGAAGTAAACACACAGATGGAAAATGCAGATGAGGTTCCTGTAAAAGTGCATAAACAAAATCCTCCTTCTTCCACTGAGCTCCACTTTCATTAAAAACAAGTGACAACAGCAATAAACCAGGATGAAACGAGCGCTGGACTTGGCTCTTTCTGTTATCGTCCGCTTTAGGATCCACACAAACACAAGCTTTAGAGGCGATCTGCGCAAGAGTCTAGTGTTAACCTCCAACGTGACTCCAGAGAGAGTCCAGAGAGTAACCGTTCTGAGAGTAAACCCTGTGTTTACCTGAAACTTGAAGCTAGTTGTTTATCCCCTCCGTCCTTGTATTGCAGCCAATACAAATCCAATACTATTACACCTCATTACACCAACACAAATCACTTTATCTCCCACTCGTTTTTCAGATCGAAGCCGATAAACACAGCCTCCAAACTTTTAAAACCGGAAATGGAGTTAACTTTAGCTTTAATCACAAAATCCTTCGACAAACAAAGTATGAATAAGTGCATTTCTGAAGAAAATCAACAGAAAAGAAGCACTGGTGTTGAGTTTTAGGACACTCTAAATTATATCGTATTAGTTAAAGCGACACTGTGTAACTTTTGTCCACTAGAGGGCGCCGATCTCTCTACAAACTCTGTTAATTCAGTTTGTTTTAGTAGAAGTTTGGAAGAAAAAACATCATCTTAGGTAATTTTATTTAAAGTTAAATTAAAGTTGTAAAGATGTTCGAGAGAAACATCATTTGAGATTTTATAATTGTGTATTTTTGGACTAAAAGTTGGGCAGTGCTCCTTTAAACAAAACCTGAACCTTTATTAAGACTAAACAAGCTACTCTTAATTCTAAAAAAAGTATCTGTTTACATCCACAGTTCTGTATTATCATGAAAACAGTACTTTCTAATGCAACTTTTAACTTTAACTAACATCCAAAACGTTGTGAATACATTTTCTGAAACATACTT
>JAWCTZ010001156.1:0-23580 GCA_036850595.1 Rhyacichthys aspro | reverse complement strand
GAGCGGTTTTCAGGCCTCGAGGCTCATTAAAGATTTAACGGGAGAATCCGCCGAGGCCTGTCCTTTCTATCTCTCAGACTCAATGAAGTGGTCTGCGCCGGTTTGTGTTTTTACAGGAGGCACAGTGGAGTAATGCTGCTCTTTAATGAAGTGTGGGCTACTGCTGTTTCCTGTCACTTTTACCAGTGTCACAATGAAGCAACAGGGCTTCACTATTTATTCTTTAAAGCTCCAGTACCACTCTCCTCCAGCAGCGTAGTAACCTTTCCTGCTTCTTATATTTAAAAAAACGATCAATTTTCCTTCACAAAATACCAATATACTACATTAAAATGAAGTTTAGAGCTTCATTATCTGCACATTTCTCTATTTTTTATCTTTTTTGAGTTGTTTCTCTGTAAAATAAGACGTATTTTCCAACAGAATAACCCATTTCCTTGGTTTATTTCCTTGGTGCTGTCGTTGTTTTATTTTTTACTGTAAAAAAAGTGGCAACTGTGGTTCCCAGAATTTTACTGTAAAAAATACAGCAGAATCTTTTTTTTTATTTATTTCTTATAAAGCTGAGGCTGGAGGCTAAAGGGAGAAATGGGCAGTGCCAAAAACAAATGTGTTAAATGTAAGCTCTGAATGATTATATGGTTTTAACCCAAAGAAAAACAGTGCATAACCTATTTATTACCTTTATATAAACACTTTACAAATGGAACGATGACTGTAACGACAAATAACCAACATAAAACGTAATAAAGCCAGACTAAAAAAGCAAAGAACGCAGAAATAAAGACATGTACACAAGAAAGACATGAGAAATCCCACCTAAAGATCAACAAAGATCAGCTCTTCATTTTTCTAAACACGTATCACTTTTGTTGTTACAGAGAAATATAAAGAGAAGCCTTCATTCCTGAGATAAACCCTTTAGTTTCATGTAACATCTACCGTTTCCATGTTTCTCTGAAGACACTTAGTTCTGAGGTTTCAGTGAAAACCAGGCGTTTATTTAGACAGTAATCAGCTAAAGTCGGCTGACGCAGGCCTCCGTCCAAAACACACAGTTTATGTTGGCTTCATGAATCCAACGTGAAGCCAGTGCCACAGGTGGAAACCATGCATTACTTCTGAAGCAGTTTGGAAAATAAAGCCTCAAGTTCATGACAAAATCAGAAATAAGTTATAATTGTCATTGTGTTAAACGTTTAAGAGTCAGACCTGTCAAACATCAGACTGAACACGGATTATTTTATCAAAGTTGGAAGCATTTAAGGGTGTTTAAAAAATAAAACACTGATCAAATGCACATATAGCACATAAACTGGAATAAGTTGAATAAGTAAAATGAATACGGCAGCAATACATTTCCACTAATAGTTATACATTTAAATGGTTTTAAAAGTTCTAATAGTAATACAATACAAGATAATGATTGAAATAGGACAGATTAAAACTATTATGTTGTTAAAAGCTGGGATTTTGTGGGATTTGTGAAACCACTGTGTGTTTTTTTCAGTCTGAAGTTTAAAATCTGTACATATTTAATGGAGATAAAACAGACACACAACAAGCTCCAGCCAATCAGAGCAAAGGACAGACGACGGTGGGGCTGGGCTTAAGAAAAAAGATCGAACACAAAGATATTTTACAACATATTATTTGGGGTTTAAACTATTTTCCCGACTAAAAGAGAACATTTAGTGAAGGAGGCAGGAAGGGATTATCAATGACTGAAAACAAAATGAGTCAAGTTTTTGGTTGGATTTGAACATGTTTCCAACCAATCACAATAAAAAAAAAAAAGAAATCTATTCTGCTTTTGTTCTCGTTTTAAAATCCAAAACACGTCCAATTAAAATGCATCTCTTCAGACGTTACACCATCACAGATTAAGGTTGTGAAGCAGTGATTTCGTAACTACTCCTGCTGGTGTTTGTGCCTCGTTCACAGCTGACACCTGTCCAGTCTGCTCTCATTGTTCGATAACACCGTCCTGTCTCGATAAAACCCCGCGCGAGCGTTTGATTCGAGGGTTTCGAACGGTTACAGCAGCTCAACAAGTGGAAGAGCGAGGCTTCGAGGGGCTGCCATCTGTCTGCCCCCTTCACATGTGTTTTTAAACTAATTACACGCTGGAAACAGGTGACGACGAGCTGATTATGAAGGGTTTATATCCCATCAGGGAAAACACACGCCTCAAGGGACAGAGCAGACATGTTTTTTTATCTTTTTCAACTCTCTTCTATGTTTTAATGATCTAATGACTAGTGATATTCTCCATAGAACTTACACCTTTAAAATACATGAAATTGTGTCCCATAATCAGGGCTGCAACTTCGGTATTCGAATAATCAGCCATTATTTCTATTTAGCCGTAGCGCTAATCTAATTTCGAGCTGCAGTGCATGTTATAAAAGCAACCAGCTGCTCTGACACATCTCTACACACATAAGTTTCCATTATTAATAAAAATAATGACCTTGACAAGACTTAAATTTAAGCATTATAACGAATTTTATCACATTTTGTACAAAGACTAACTAAAAGGCTACTTAAAATATTGTATTGTTGTATATCAGGAGTTACATATTCTCTCTGTAATACAACACCTACTAGTTTTACACAAAAAACGCTTGAATTATTGTGAGTAGAAAACAGAGAAAGCACAAATTAAAATATTCCTGTAATTTATGTATTTATGGATTACATTTGAAAACTGGCTGAAGCTTTAAGTTTGCAAAAGAAACACGCCACGTCTCGTTCGAGCTTCCGCTTCATTCTTGCTTTCGCCATCGTTTATATCTTCTTCTCGTGTACAGAATGCAGACAATGGGAGAAACACTGCCCCCTACACTTCCTGTTGTGCACTGCAGTCCAAACAAAAACAGCCCCGGTTTCATTTCAGACGCTCGACGGTCAGTCTTTTTTCTTAATGCAAAATAAAATCAAGTCATCATCAGTTTTAAAACAATGGTGGCTTTGTTTCACTGTATTTTACTCACAGTAAAATAGAATAGAGTAAAATAGTGTTAAAAAATTAAAATAAAAAAATTAAATTAAATTAAATTAAATTAAATTAAATTAAATTAAATTAAATTAAATTAAATTAAATTAAATTAAATTAAATTAAATTAAATGTCCAGCATCTCAGTGGATAATATAGAAAATGAAAATGTTCTAGTTTGTTGAACAGCAGCAGTGATATATTATTTTGTCGACTAATCGTTGCAGCCCTACCCATAATAACTCTAAAACACTAATCTATACTCATCAATACTCATCTATACTCATCTATGCTCCAGGTTTTCCAGGAGGAGTGTAAACCCTGGACTCCTCTCTCTCTGCAGCTGCCACGTATCGGCCTCCAACAGATTTCTGTCAGATTCAAAGCCGAGATCAAACGAGACGAGCGCCGAGAGGAGTGAAAGCAGCGGGGAATAAAAGACACGAGGGAGACGTGAGCAGCAGAGGCAGAGACAGACAGATCAATGGGCTCTGAGCCTGAAATGAGGAAAAATGACACAGACTTCAGAGGGACATTAAAGACGTGTCAGAGGCTGTAGGACCGAGCGTAACGTCTGCTGTAATAATGTCATCTGTATGTGCTCATCAGACTCATACCAGCACTATTTTACACAATACATGAAACTTTAAACATCCAGTCACATTAGTTTTTACTCTTTAATGTTCTCTACTTTTATCTCCTTTAAATATGCACTTTTTAAACATTTTATATTCTTTATCTTGGCTTTACTTTGAATGATTTCTGTACATAAAGTGTTGGAGTTGTGCAGCACTAAAGAACTGTACTGTAGCCCTTTTCTCAGGTTGAAGACACTGTGTAATAATATAATAATATTGTAAGCTGTTTGTCTGTTACTGAATCTATAAATCTAAGTTGTGATGCAGTTGTGTGTGTCACTGTAGCACGAGGCAGATTTCCCCTCAAGTCTAATAAAGTTTATCTGATCTCAAAGTGTCACTCCTGGATTTTCTTTTTTTTTGTTCCTGTCTGAGTCTAGGGACCTGCTTCTCTTTATAAAAAAAGAAAATCCTCCAAAATACTAATACATTTCACCAAACTGAAGTTTAAAGCCAACCATAAACCTTTAACTTAAAGTTTATAAAGATGGGAATAAAGCAGAAACAATCTTTTTTCTACAGTTTGCAGCTATAACTCCAGCTCCTCACATTCATTTATTACATTTATTTATTCTCTTCTTTATTCTAATTAATGGCAGGTGTTCAAATACAGTTTAACTCTCAAACAGAAACAGTATTGAGCGTGGGTCACAAACCTTCATTAAACCAGTGCTGTTTGTTTTTGCTTTCACTAAATCAGCTTTAATAAACCCTGACAGGCTGCAGTCTGTGTGTTTGTTAGTGCAGTGATTTCTTTTTATTCTTTTATGTTACACCTTTAGTCCGAAAACAGATCGATGAGAAGAGCGTCTGATTAACTCGTGCAGGAAACCAGCTCGACTTAATGAACACAGAGTGAGGCCGGAGCGGGAGGAAGCGCTCGTATCGTTATGAATACTGCATATGGAGCGCAGTAAAAGGTGTTGAATAATGGAGAGGAACACAGTGAAGTGAGAAACACAAAGGGAAGGTTGAAAGGAACAGAGCGAACATGAAAAATAGAGTCACACTGAAGCATCTTTACAGCAGCTATTAACACAAACACACACCTACGGCATTTCTCTGCAGTGGTTCACACTCTACTCTCAACAGGATTCAGGATTAGCTCCACAGCTCCCCCTACAGGGCAGCTCTGAGAGGGAACAGAGGCTAATGCAGGACCCTTCAGAAACCAGTCTTTAAAGATGGAGAAAATGGAGTAAGGTATAAAAACTCATTCATTCCCACAACAATAAGACTCATGATGGTAAATAAACAGCTTAAACAACTGTAACTCAGCTTCAAAACAGAACTATTATATTATATTCATATTCTTGAACATATCCAACACTGCAGTCCATGATGAGGCTGCTGTTTGTGTTGTGTGGTTGTATTTGTTGACTGTGTTTTTAATCTGCTGCGTTAATAATTGCGATTATGAGCGCTTCTCTTTGAGGTTAACAATGAAACCTTTAACCTTTAAACCTTTGACTTGACAAACAACATTTATTACCAATGAAACCATCACATTTTACAAAAACAGTAACATTTTTCAGTGAAGTTTCTCCTTTTATTTACAGTTTTTCCTCAAGGTGATGACAGAACTAATAAAAAAGCTGTTATAAACCTTTCTCAGGCTGTTGATGTCGAAAAATGTCTTCTCTGTCTTGTCTATTTTGTATAATCTCACTAATAACATCCATCATTGTTTGTATAATATGTCATCAGGGAACAATAGTGGTAAGTTTGGTACAATTTGCTTTATTAGTTTGTATGTGTATGTAAGACCATCCATGTGTTTCCAAAACGGAGGTTGTTTTTTGACCTAATCTTAGTGTTCAGACCTACTCCATTATTAGGACATTTATCTGCCTTTGAGAATGCTTTCAGGTCAAATTTAATCATAAAAACTCAACATTTGCTTCAACACAAAAGTCACAAGAGCATAAACAGCATAATACACTGCAATGTACAGTATTTATATGTGGTTTTGTTTGTCCTCAGTCTCTTTATCAACGAGTTTTATTAAGTTTTTAAACCAGTTATGAATAATTATGATTTAACAAGGAGCAGTTACTTTTTCACAATGGGCTAGGTAGGTTTGGTTTTGTGTTTACTTGAGTTATCTTTGTCTAATATTTAAATAAGTTTGATGATCTGAAACATTTAAGTGTGACAAATGTGCAAAAAATAAGAAATCAGGAAGGGGTCAAATACTTTTTCACAGCACTGTCAGAAAAGAAATGGACGTGGGTTTTTTTTTGGTTTTTTTCCAACTTTAGATAAAATTCTGGGACCAATGGAGTATTAATCCATTTCTGAAGTTATGGATGTTGGTGAAAACTGATCAAAATGAGACCAATGTTTTCCAAACGTGCCTTTTTTAGCATCAAAATATATCTTTCACGGGCAAACGGCATCGGTGAGAAGGACAGCGTGAATGAACAAATGCAGCTTTCCATCGACTCCTATTCAAAACGCATCATGCAAAAGGGGGCGTGGCTTATCCTCTGTGCACTCTGACCTCTTCTTCTTCTACTGTCTTATTATCAGAATGAGCTGTGTCCGTTCGGAGGCGTTCACACTCAGGTGATTCATCAGAACGGCTCAGGTTCAGGTGATTTATTCTGGAAAAGCTGCAGCGAGCACCTGAGGGATCACACACTGCTCTGGGCTTGTTAGTCCAGTCTGTGCTTTTACAAGACCCTGCACCAGTTCAGATGTGTGTTTTATGCATAATTCATGAGTGAACAGTGAACTGAATGATAATAGACATGTACCTGTAAAAGAGCAGAACTCGTGACCCGTCTTTCCTCCTTAAAACTCTACAAACGGAGGTAAAACACTGAATAAACAGAGTACAGTCTAACTATTGCCCTGCTTCTGTCAGTTCATTTTTTAACAAGAAATGAAAGAAAATGGTATATATTTGTTGTTGATAAATTGGTAGCAGAGTTGCTTTTTATTCTTTTTATGGTGGAAATGGTTAAATTACTGATTTTTATTCTTTTCCTCATTTAAACAGCCACAGAATTGGATCTAGAACAGGTTTTAGGTGGACTTGAACAGGTTTTAACTAAATATAAACAGGTTGTACTTGGACTTGAAACAGTTTTACATTATATCAGGTTTTAGTCAGACTTTAACAAGTTTTAATTGGATAGAAACAGATTTTAGTTGGATTTAAATTGGTTTTAGTTGGACTTGAACAGATTTTAATTCAATTTAAACAGGTTTTAGGCTGATTTGAACAGGTTCTAGTTGGATTTAAGCAGGTTCTAGTTAGGTTTAAACAGGTTCTAGTTGGGTTTAAACAGGTTCTAGTTGGGTTTAAACAGGTTCTAGTTGGATTTAAACAGGTTCTAGTTGGATTTAAACAGGTTTTAGTTGAATTTGAACAGGTTCTAGTTGGATTCTAACATGTTTTAGTTGGATTTGAACTGCTTTTACCTGGACTTGAGCAGGATTTACTTGGACTTGATTGGACTGTGCTAATTGAGCGTTATACTTTTGTTCTTTCTCCTGAATCTTCTGGAGAACATGTAAGGAGGCCAATCAGACCAACTCAGAGTTTGATTCAGTCCAAACACAGAAAGTATGAACTGAACTTTGCAGTGTAATAAATTGTTTGTTCCCTAAAATAAAATCGATTTGTGTTTCATAGAGAGTTGTGTTCTCTCACGAAGTAAAGATGCATATGGCAGCATTAAGAGTCGAGCGGCGAAGGCTGTGGAGCAGTAACAACCTCCCCAGTGAGTCCAGCCCGGCCTCGGTCGCACCAAGACGGATCACACGGCCCTGAGCGAACGAACGCCGACAAAAACAGAGCAGTGAACGATACAGAAACACAGCAGCGAACGCCACAAAAACACAGCAGCGAACGATGCAAAAACAAAGCAGCGAACGACACAGAAACACAGCAGCGAACGACACAAAAACACCGCCGAACGCCACAGAAACACAGCAGCGAACGACACAGAAACACAGCAGCGAACGCCACAAAAACACAGCAGCGAACGACACAGAAACACAGCAGCGAACGACACAGAAACACAGCAGCGAACGATACAAAAACACAGCAGCGAACGACACAAAAACACAGCAGCGAACGACACAAAAACACAGCAGCGAATGCCACAAAAACACAGCAGCGAACGACGCAAAAACAGCAGCGAACGATACAGAAACACAGCAGCGAACGACACAGAAACACAGCAGCGAACGACACAAAAACACAGCAGCGAACGACACAGAAACACAGCAGCGAACGACAAAAAAACACAGCAGCGAACGACGCAAAAACAGCAGCGAACGACACAAAAACACAGCAGCGAACGACACAAAAACACAGCAGCGAACGACACAAAAACACAGCAGCGAACGACACAAACACAGCAGCCAACGACGCAAAAACAGCAGCGAACGATACAGAAACACAGCAGCGAACGACACAGAAACACAGCAGCGAACGCCACAAAAACACAGCAGCGAACGACACAAAAACACAGCAGCGAACGACGCAAAAACACAGCAGCGAACGACACAAAAACACAGCAGCGAACGACGCAAAAACACAGCAGCGAACGACACAAAAACACAGCAGCGAACGCCACAAAAACACAGCAGCGAACGACACAAAAACACAGCAGCGAACGCCACAGAAACACAGCAGCGAACGATACAAAAACACAGCAGCGAACGACGCAAAAACACAGCAGCGAACGACGCAGAAACACACCGAGTTCACCAGGCTCCGTCTACACTAGGAACTATTTATTTAAAAAGATACAGGGCTAAGAAAATGATTAAAATGCTAATAATGCTAAAATATACACATTATAAGAGACTTATAATGTAAACTTATAAAGCAGCACAAGAGTAAAGCTTGTAACATCGAGAATAAATACTGGAACCTCTTATTAATATCTCTTTAAAGACAGTTTAAGGTATTTTAAAAATATATAATGTAATAATGTTTTTTTGCACTCACAAGTCAATATGTAATAAAACAGTCACAAAACTAGATGTAATGAAATGTCATTTTGCAATATTTGTATTAGTTATTCACTAGCCCTGTCTACACTGTTTACAGGCCTTAGTTGGTCTTGAACTGGTTTTAGTTGGATTTCAATGGGGTTTTGCTGGATTTCAATGGGTTTTTGTTGGACTTGAACAGGTTTTAGTTGGATTTCAATGGGTTTTTGTTGGACTTGAACTGGTTTTAGTTAAATTTGAGCAGGTATTAATTACATTTAAACAGGTTCTCATTGGATTTAAACAGGTTTTAATTAGATTCTCTAAAAGTTTTTACTTTATTTGCAGGGAAAAGTGTAAGGAGTATCAAAACATTATTGAAAAATGCTGCATTATGTAATAACTTCACAAATTGAAATAAAATGTTTGGTCAATAAGTAATAAATTATATCCTGCTGCATTAATAATTCATACATAACTCAGTGGTGAGAACGCAGCATAATTAATGCACTGCACAGTTACATGAATGAATAATGTATTAATATAAAAACGCAGCAATTATAAATATTACAACATGTTTTTACTATATTTTGACAAGTTCCTTCTGTTAAAACACAGAAGAAAGGCTACGGGCTTCTACAGAAACTACTCTCAGTGACACTGAGGGGAGTTCTTCAATAAACAACCACAGAACTGGGACTTGAACAGGGTTTAGATAGACTTGAACAGGTTTTAGTTGGACTACAACAAGTTATAGCTGAAGTTGAATACATTTTACATGGATTTGAATGGGGTTTAGTTAAATTTATAGAGGTTTTAGTTAATTTTAAACAGGTTTTAGTTCATTTTGAACAGTTTTTAGTTTGACCTCAACTGGTTTTAGTTGGATCTGAACAGGTTTTAGTTGGATTTGATGATAATTTTCACAGTCACAGATTCAGAATAGTGTCTTATATAATTTGTCATTTAATATGTGTTTTTCTTATTAGTTATAACCTAATCTCATCTGATGATTCTGTAGATGATGATCATGTGATGAACAGAGGCTTGTTGGTGTTTGTTTAGTGACAGCAGCACTGACCCTCGGGCTGTTTTCTGTTTTCACACGAACCCAGCACGAGTCACAGCGCCTTCAGGATTCTCCTTTTAATTGCAAAAGAGTGTTTGCACTGTCAAATTTACAGAAATAAGCCGACAGCAATGTTTGACAGTATTTCAGGGATATTAAAATACATACATTTAGCCAATTTTAGTTTATTTTAACAGTGTTTTTGTACTCCCTGCAAAAACACAGTGCTCTAATTAAATTCAGAGCTGTTATTTCCAGGAACTAAATTTTCACATTTTAGGGAACCTCAACCACTTCAAACCACTTCAAAACTACAACTACAGCAGCTTTAGAGGGTCAAAACTACAACTACAGTAGCTTTAGAGGGTCAAAACTACAACTACAGTAGCTTTAGAGGGTCAAAACTCAAACTACAACAACTTTAGAGGGTCAAAACTACAACTACAGAAGCTTAGAGGGTCAAAACTACAACTACAGCAGCTTTAGAGGGTCAAAACTACAACTACAGCAGCTTTAGAGGGTCAAAACTACAACTACAGTAGCTTTAGAGGGTCAAAACTACAACTACAGCAGCTTTAGAGGGTCAAAACTACAACTACAGCAGCTTTAGAGGGTCAAAACTACAACTACAGCAGCTTTAGAGGGTCAAAACTACAACTACAGTAGCTTTAGAGGGTCAAAACTACAACTACGGCAGCTTTAGAGGTCAAAACTACAACTACAGCAGCTTTAGAGGGTCAAAACTACAACTACAGTAGCTTTAGAGGGTCAAAACTACAACTACAGCAGCTTTAGAGGGTCAAAACTACAACTACAGCAGCTTTAGAGGGTCAAAACTACAACTACAGCAGCTTTAGAGGGTCAAAACTATAACTACAATAGCTTTAGAGGGTCAAAACTACAACTACAGCAGCTTTAGAGGGTCAAAACTATAACTACAATAGCTTTAGAGGGTCAAAACTACAACTACAGCAGCTTTAGAGGGTCAAAACTACAACTACAGAAGCTTTAGAGGGTCAAAACTATAACTACAGTAGCTTTAGAGGGTCAAAACTACAACTACAGCAGCTTTAGAGGGTCAAAACTACAACTACAGCAGCTTTATAAAGTCAAAACTCAAACTAAATCTGGTTCAGAACGTGAATTACTGAAATTTCACTAAAATTTTCAAGAACACACATTATTTCCGGAACATTGGGACATTTTGATCAAATTTCCGTCCTCTCAGCTCCCAGCGCCGGACTGACGGCTCGCTGTTGCCGTGGTAACGCCCGGTACCTGTTGCCGAAGGGTGTTTTTGAGGAGTTTAGGGGCTCGTGAGATCAGCTATCAGCGCCGCTCGCCGTTTTTCAGAGTGTGTCGAGCAGCCGCCGGAGCACAATTACACACTCGGGAAAAACACAGCAGTCCCATTCATTTCACAGCAATTCAATCTGCCTCAGTTCAGCGCAGAGCCGGGCCCTGTTCTCCTCGTTCTGTTGGAAAGAAAACCTCTTTTTTTCTCCATAGCTGCAAAAGGAACCTCTCCACGTCTTCTTTTTATACTCCATTCCCGGAAGATAAGATAGAAATGAGGAAATTGCACTTAATTCGTCACAAAAGCCGCTATTCGAATGAAAATGAATGTGTAGTCTATTTCTGTTAATGCTATTCTTCATTCACAACAAAGGTTTCCAAGAAAAGGCTGCGGGCTAATGGTGTCGTGCCAAATTTCATTTCAGATGCACTAATGAATTCATTTAAAAAGGAAATGTCTGAATGACCACAAGAGAACTATCTGCTGCTGAAGTTCTGTATTAATGCACTTACAATAGAGTTACTATCAAAACCACATTGAAATGCTGAATAAAGGCATTTATTATGAATTATCTCCTTTAGGTAAATGTACAGAGCTGCTTTAAATATAATAAGACTTGGGATTTAGCATTCACAAATATTCATAAAAATAAACTTATTAAAGACCCTTCTTATTCCACATATGACCCTCTGTTCCATTGGGTGTGTTTACTTGGGTTTGGTCCCTCGTTTTTGTCTTTGTGCTGTAAACCTCAGATACTTCTGTCATAAACCAGGATAAAAACACAGTTCTGCATCTGGAGAACTAAAACTAATCCTGTTTCTGAAGCTGATGATGAATTAAATCACTTTTCTAAAGCCACAAAAGTGTCCTCAGCCTGTTTTGACCCAAGAGAGATTCCACAGTTTGTCCAACACTACAACGACTTTCATGTTTAACTCTGGATATTGCGCTCGACGTATGGACCGCCTGAGCCAAACTGTAACTTAATTGTGCATCAATTTAAGTTGTTTTTCCATCAAGGCTGTAGTTGAAACACAGATATAATATTCATTCTGTTGTTCATTCACTGGACTCCACTTTTAGCTCATCTCTGATAATTCTGACGCCTGGTGTTTGTTTGTCGAGACGTGACGAGCTTCAAAGGACGGTTTCTTTACAGCAGTGGTGTCAAACTCAAAGTGGTAAAATAAGAATCCTTTTTGGGGCCGAAGATTGTGATATTCGGCTTTTATTATTTCCCCATTCCTCCATTTCTGCCTCATTTTCATGCAACATTTTGTGAATTGCATCTAAAACCTGTTCAAATCCAACTAAAACCTGTAAGAAACCAACTAAAACCTATTTAAATCCAACTTAAGCTTTATATAACCAGTTCAAATCTGTATAAAAACCTGTTCAGAACAAGAATTACAGAAATAAAAATAGTTCAAATCCAAATGTATTGAAGGGCCAAATGAAACAATGCAAAGGGCCATCAGTCAGTTTTAATTGTAATCCAAAAAAATGCTGGAACAATGTTCTTTTTTGAGCCGTTAGCGCTAAACGTGACTCTGTGATTTCACCGAAGCACAATCTAAACATGACTGATAGATGTAAGTTATGACAAGTTATTTTCTGCTGTCGGTTTCTTACAGAACTTGGCCAGCTTTTTTGCCAAAGGGAAAAGAGCCCCATCAGCCCCTATTCTCTTAAACAAAACCATATGTGCAGCACCATTAACTACATCACCATTACATTATCTACAGTAGATTTATGGGCCGTGCGCACTGTTTCACCTCATTTCTGTGGATGACAGAGATAGAATCGGGCCAAGATCTGGACTTGGACTTGGCAACTCTGATGTGTAGATGTCAGAGAACAGACTGGTTATTGATCACCAGGAAATCAGTCTTTAGTGTTGCACCAACACTAGAGGAACAAACTACAGTAGCTTTAGAGGGTCAAAACTACAACTACAGCAGCTTTAGAGGGTCAAAACCACAACTACAGCAGCTTTAGAGGGTCAAAACTACAACTACAGCAGCTTTAGAGGGTCAAAACCACAACTACAGCAGCTTTAGAGGGTCAAAACTACAACTACAACAGCTTTAGAGGGTCAAAACTACAACTACAGCAGCTTTAGAGAGTCAAAACTACAACTACAGTAGCTTTAGAGGGTCAAAACTACAACTACAGTAGCTTTAGAGGGTCAAAACTACAACTACAACAGCTTTAGAGGGTCAAAACTACAACTACAGCAGCTTTAGAGGGTCAAAACTACAACTACAGCAGCTTTAGAGGGTCAAAACTCAAACTACAGTAGCTTTAGAGGGTCAAAACTACAACTACAGTAGCTTTAGAGAGTCAAAACTCAAACTACAGTAGCTTTAGAGGGTCAAAACTCAAACTACAGTAGCTTTAGAGGGTCAAAACTCAAACTACAGTAGCTTTAGAGGGTCAAAACTCAAAGCTCCCAGCTCACTTTTTGACATTCAGAAGTTTATGTCTGTTTGTGTCTGCCTGTAATCTGCTGGTTTGTTTGAATGCGTCCCGCTCGTACCTGCTCCTGTCTCTCGAGCCAGCGGTCCACCATCGGGTGATTGGCACTGAGCGAAGACCGGGCCGTCTCTCTCTGAAACTCCCTCTGATTGGCCCACGTCCCTGCGTCCCGGGGCAGACTGCGATACGTGTCCATCCCTTTAGCCTTCACACAACACGGGACGGTTACCAACATTATAAATAGAGTATCTGAGTCAGTGCGTATTGAGTAAAGGTCTCGGGGACGTACCTTCCTCTCCAGGCTGTTGGTGCCGGAGTGACGTGGTTTTAAAAAGCCCGCGGTGGTGGACCATCGTGTGGGGTTTTTCCTCGACGGCGGATCCTCGGTCTGGACCCGGGACTCGCCGACGCTCACCGGTCCGTTTAGAGTAAATAACGCAGGGTCACTGCTCCGTCGGACGTGGAGCGGCATGTCTGAAACAAAACAAAGAACACAATGACATTATTTTAACTAATACATGATGGTGAATAGAGATCACTCACCAAGAACCATCTCATAATATATTAGTTTCTGATTCTGGACATAAACAGGTCTAAAGTGAGTTTAGTTTAGTTTAAATACAGTGTAAGTGCCTTTTGTTGGACTTGAACAGGTCTAGAGCAGTTTTAGTTTGAGTTTAACAAGTTTTATGGAGTTTAAGTTGGTCTTTTAAAGGTTTTCATTGATTTTAGTTGAACTTTAACAGGTTCTAAAAGGTTTCAGTTTGACATTAATAGACTTTAACCTATTTTAGCTGGACTTTAATTGCCTCTAGAGTAGTTGTTTTTTATTTCAATAAAATAAAATGGATTATGATCAAGATAGGCTCTCTCTGCATTAATAAATAAAAAAAAACAAAAAAAAACAAAAAACAAAAGTGCAACTCGGGTTATTATTTTTATTTCAGTCTGACAAATAAAACTTTTGAGGCTCCTTAAGTACCACTCAAAAAAAGTACCACCAGTGGCTCTAGGACCACAGTTTGAGAACCACTGATATAAATGCAACATAAAAAGGTAGAAAAAGAAACAACTGATTTGTAAAGCTACCGAGGTTACCTAATAGCACCTGATGCTAATGCTAGTAAAAGCTGAAAAAGACCATGCCTGTGTGAAAAAGGAATAATATACAGACTGAGAGTAGCACAGAAAGACAATAAGATTTTAAGAGTCATTGGAAGCCCCGTCACATGGTCAAATATTGTCAAATGCACAAAGGTTCCTTCTATAACCTCTGTAGAGCCACTCAGAATTACTTACAGTTAAACCACTTCAAACCTGTCCAAACCAGTCTCTGAAAGGATAAGGTCCTACTGTAACCACTCAAAACCCTCCAACTCTGGCTCTGACCTGTTTTAATTGGTTTCAAAACCTCATATCGTCCACTTTGAATGACTTTAAACCTTTCCAAATTCAAAGCAAATGGACCAAAGACATATTATTATTAGCCTATTAGCGGCTAATGGACCAATCAAAACCCTAAAGTAAAACTAAAATCACAGCTTTATTTGAAAAGCATTTGAAAAAGGAAACATATTGGATTATTTAGTATTTATCAGACAAGAAATGTTGAGTGACGTTGGTTTTCATAATCCCATGTAGAACGAGGATCTGGTTCTCACTTTAAAGTCTCCTGAGAGCACTCTGAGTCCACTTCAGTGTGAGTGTGGGAACAATGAGAGGAAAAGTCCATTGAGAAACAGAGTCAGAGGAAGCCTTCCATTAAACTGGAGAGTACTTGGATGTTTCAGTGCGTGGGAAGTGGGCCAAGGTCCAAACAACAAACCAACAGAGTCTGCAATTTACACAAGACACTGTTGATCTGAACGTCCCAGAGTGAGGCTCTGTTTGGGTTCGAGACATGAGTGAACTCTGAGTCTGAAGTGTCTTTTCTCGTGTCACACTCGACTCATCGGTGTCAGTCGAGCTAAAAACAGAGTGCGATCGACAGCTCCCACGACCAACTGCGCACATTTAATTAAAAGAGGAAAGATGGTGTGTAATTACAGTGTGTAAACTTAGTCTCCAGTGAATGACGCATGTATAATACTGTTTTAATGAAGACCTGTAATTGTTTTGTCAAATTAAATGTCGTCGGCCATATTTGATTCAGGTGAGAGAGATGAGCAGTGTGTCCGATCACTCTCTTCTCGTGCTTTATTTAGCTCCGTCACAGAAAGGACTGCTGGGAAAACACTACTGGACGTGTTTTTTGGAACATAAACTAACAAGTGAAGGCTGGATTTTGAAATATGTTTGTTCATGCACAAGTTTCCCCCTTAACTTTGGCAGACTCAAGTGTTGTTGGGTCAAATGGAGCGTGAGATCGAGCCCCTTGAGGAACAGTATTCTGGGAAATGGAGTTCAAGGGTGCAGCTAGTCAAGGGTTATTACACAACCAGCAAAACTATTACAGCTCACACAATCAAAAAGTAAAAATATCTTCATTATTTAGCATTTCTTACCCACGACAACAACAAATAAATGAAAGTTTGTCACGGCACAGTCTCACTTTTATCAAATGTATCATAGTCTAACAAATAATTGAAAGTCATTTTCATTACAGATGCTCCTTTTCTATGTCTTCTTTGAAAATCTATTAAAATGCGTCTGATGAGCTTCAATATCATCAATTAACCAGAGACAGTGTTCATTAAGAGGCACTTAAACTGGATGGAACTGGTGTGATTACGCATCCTGATTCTTTTATTTATTACAGCAAATTTACATTTACAAAGACTTCTCATCCAGAAATCCAATTAGGACGACACTGACTCGTCTCTGCTTTGATTAAACTAACTGATAGTTTTTCTTCTTGTTTGAAAATGGTTTAAATCCAAATAGTTTATTATAAAATCATTTAGTCTTTCTGATCCATCTACTGTTTATTCTAAGGGATTGTAATAAAAAGGAGTGCTCCCATTGGTCGACACTTGTCACATGACGTTCCAGGAAGTTTAATAGCTGCAGATAAAGTGTATTTTCAGCTGAATATGTCTTTTAACAGAGAAACAGCTGAAAAAAGAAAAGCATCAACAGAGAAAAGGGAGACAACGTAAAACACAGATAAATACTGTCAATTCAATCACGTAATGTTTAACGAGGAGGAGATAATTGTCGTCCTGACGCTGAAGTCACAGCTAAGCTAACGCTAAACTCTAAACTTCAGTTTGGTCAAATGGATTAGGATTTTGGAGGAAAAACTGGTCTGGTTTTATTTTTTATTAAAAGAGAAGCAGGAGAGGTCCCTAGACTGATTTTGGAGGAGAGTCTGAGACAGAGACAAGAAAAGGAAGTGGAGATTTAAATGTGAAAGAAATAAGCACGAGGGATAATTTTACATCCATCAACATGAGAGATTTTTAAATGAATTCACAGAAGCTGATATAATTGCTTCATTATAACCTGAACCCGTCTGAACCTGTGCTGGTGTGTGGACTCTTACTGGTGCGCAGGGCGGACGGCGTCACCTCGATCTCGCTCGCCGTCTGGTACGGTTGGAAAGCCGAGGCCCCGCTGCCGGCGCTGAGGTCTGCAGCGAACAGGTCCGGACTCTGGGTCCCGGTCGAACTGGCGCTGGTCCCATCTCCACCGTGATGTGGCTCCTGCTCCTCGTACACCGCGATCAGCTGCACCAGAACCAAACCAGACATGAGCTTACAGCATTCAGAAAAGAACTAAAGCTATTCAGCAAAATTATGACCCTGTGCTTTGTCTCCTGTTTATGTTATTATTCTTTTAAATTTGTACATACATACATATGTAAATATTTTATGTAAATATTCTTTGAGTTATATTTCTTTTTTTTTTAAAGATTAGTTTTCTTTATTTCTTTATTATATTTTTTTAAAATGCTTGTTCAGTATCAGGCTAACCTTTATTATAAAGGTTTTTTATCTTTTCACCTTTTTAACTGCCTCTGATTCCTGTTTCTGTGATAAAGACACATCCCTGAACTGAAGAGCACCAGAAGAACATATCTTTTCACTTTTTGGTCACATCCAAGTAACTGGGGTACTGTATTTTGATATTTATTTATTATATTTCTGTTTATTTATCTTTCATTTGGTCATGTCAGTAACACACATCTCAATCTTGATTACGATTTGTTCCATTAAAATGTTTCATATTTGGTGGTAAATCTTGGCAGGTTTTTCTAAAGTAAGAGACAAATACGTTGAGTCCAGACGAGCCTCGGAGCTGCACATTTAATCATGTGACACAGGAGGCTGTTGCTAGGAAACCACAGACATCTTCCCTCGAACGGTCCTGAACCGACAGAGACGAGACTCATTTTACACTGGGATCAACACTGGGAGAGTAGAGCTAGTAGAGTAGAATCTTTTTTTTTTTTCTTTTTAAATTGATATTTTAACATGTCAAAATGAAAACATTTTACATATTTATATATATTATATTTTGAAATACCCCTGTCCCTCTGTGAGTTCCCCATATGTCTCCTAAAAAATAAAATCAATCAAAATAAATGAAGAAAAAAAACATGATAATAAATATGTACACACACACACACACAGCATATACAAAAGTAAATAAATAAAATATGAGTTCATAAAATAATTGACACTGATTCCTGTTGCCGCAGGCTCCAGATGGTTTTGTTGTTAAAGAAAATTTGTCTATTTTTTTTTTAGAAACATCACGTCAAGCACAGATCAGAGACAAACAGAGAGAAGACGCTGAAAATACACAGAATATTCAAAAATGTCCAAAATAAGCATTAGTTGTGAGTCAAGAAACAAGAAAAGTCAGTTTTATGAGCAAAGTTTAAAGAGGAAACAGGGCAGAGTTGAAGATCTTATTGTTTTTTTTTAATAAGACATGAGAATGAAGCTATAATCTGATAAAATAACCCCTTTTCTCCAACTTTTACAGTCAATACAAGAAGCACCAACCACCAAAACCTCTCAATTCACCAACATTTAACAGAATTATGTCAGTTTAACAATTCCAAAGGCATTTACAGTGTATTTAATCACATCTGACTATTCTTCTGGCAAATAATTCACACAAAAAAACATATATTATTTGTGTTTGTAAAATAAGAGCCCACAGATGATAAGGAAAGTGAAGTGGATACCAAATCCATGTCATTTTTATGTCTCTTGTGTTCAGTCAACGAGGTAAAAAGGATTCTGTCTTCATTACTTCTGTTATTTTTTCCTTTTCTTTCAGTTCAAATCTCATCAGGAGAATAATACCTTACAAAGCCACACAGGAAACACCTCAGACTCCTAAATACAACTCCTCAACGGCCAAAATCAATAAGACATGGCACATATGCACACAAATGTAGCCCGACAGAAAAGAAATACATTTATTCACAGACAATTACCCTCCCACTCCCCCAGAATCCATTAATGTACGAGCGCACGGCCCATTCAGACTGAGCACCAGCACTTTTCCACAACATTAACTCTTCATCTGAGCGCCATCGAGCCTCGGAGCGGCCCGGGTTTAGATCAGCAGCTCAGACCTCTGTTCAGACGCTCTCAGACAGCTTCCCATTAGCCTCTTTACATAAACCTGCAGACATTTAGTTCAAATTACAGCCAACATTAGCCTCAGGTGAGTGTACACAGGCCGTAATGAGTTACTGAAGGTCAACGGATGAAAGGGGAGGCTCTACGGAGGTATTTATACAGATCCTGACAGAGAAAGGCAAAGTTCGGCTCCTTTTTAGACTTTTTAGGCTCAAATTTTACTGCTAAAGGCTAAAAGCTAACACAAGTGTACAAAGTGACACCATGGGCCAGATTGATGACCTTAAGTTTAATGGTTTCCAAATAAAAAGCCCAAAAATGGTTCTTAAAGTATGCAGTTAAGTGCTAATTTCCATTGTTGAACGCAGAACAGTGAGTTTTTATACTTGAATATAGAGATAAATTAAGGTTTCCCTTCAAGTTGTGTTCTTACTAAAGCACAAAAAAGATAAATAAGGCTGAAAAACTAACACTAAACAGTTACCTTTGTGCAAATATCCATTAAATATTCCAGTTATAATGTAAATTTCAGTTAGTGTGATGGTTTCTGGATCAATACGTCGCTGAATTTACCCTTAAAACATAGTTTAGTCTCATTGTTTCACATAAAATAACCATTAAAGTGAATTTATTGCTATTATTCTAATGATTTTCCTTCTTGTAATGACTGACCTGTGTGCTGCAAATAAAAGATGCTGCACAAAAAGCAGAGAAACTTTAACTTTTATTCAAATCATTCCTTTCTCTTGTTGTTTTATAGTCCAAACCCGTTGAGACAGCTCGGTGCGCTGCATGTGTCTGACCTCAGAGTTCAGAACACCCACTCGTTCAGTCAAATCTGCTGAATCAGTGCAAACCTCTTCATAAATACTGTCCCTAAAGGCAGAACATGAAGCCGCTGGGCCACATTAAAACTGGAGTCCGTGTACGTCTCATTACAGGGTTTAGGTTGTAGTGGTGGTAATATGAACAACATAATGGTTTATTTTTATATAAATATTATATTTATATGTTTTATTCTCAGATTTAAGCAGATTTGACTTAAATAAACCCTGAAATATCTTAACTGTTAACATACAAGTTCAAACCTCTACAAATGCATCTAAAATCTGTTAAAATGCATCCCAAACCTGTTCAAATCCAACTAAAACCTGCTTAAATCCATCAAAACCATGTTCAGTTCCATCTTAAATCATTCAAATCCATCCAAAACCTGTTTAAATTAATCTAAAACCTGTTCAAATCCTCTTATGCTGTAGCATTATATTAGTAAATATATCTACAATGACTATAGTCTTGAGTGAGGTTTGTGTGGGTACAGTCCTCTCTGGTCAAATAGTGATATATATAAGATAAAAATGACTAAAACACTGGGGAAAGAATAAATAAATAAACAAATACATGAATAAAAGTCATGGTTGCAAGAATTTTACCATAAAAAATACCTAACTTTTTTTATTACAGTATAATGTTATCAGTATTGTTACTTTTACAATTATAGCTTGCGTTTTTTTGTTAAAATTTTATTATCACAGCTTTTTAATGTGAAATTTACACCTTTTTCCTTTTTTTTTTTTTTTCCTTTTATGCCATGAGTGAAAAATGTCTACCGTGCATTTCCATTTTTTTTTTATTTTTTATTTTTAATAGGAAAATGAAAAAAAAGAAAAAAGAAAGCGAAATGTCTCTTGGATCAGACTCTTTTAGAGACTTGTGAAATTATATAAAAGCCCTCACTTTACACAAATAAACCATTCAAATGATTTCCTTGGAAAAATTACTACAATAAAATGATTTTTCTGGAGGGTATGGTCTGTTTAAGAGTGTTTTGCAGCAGTTCAGTAAGTGTTGGGTCACTTCTGCAGAAAAGGCAACAAAAATCTGTTCCAATGAAAGGTGTGAGTGGGTCCACTCTTCGACCGTCGCTCACAGCTCATAAATCTTCATCAAAACTGGAACATAACGCCGGCAGCAGGGCCTCATGAGGTCTGAGGGTCTGACGGACGGGAATTAGTCCAGATTTATCGTCTTTTCAACATTTAACAGACACAGGGACAAAACACACTACTCAGATTATTATTATATTAAAACGTCTTCAGCAAATGACTTGGATTTGGAGTTATTACTGAACAATGTATTGACTTTTTAAGTTTAGTCAAGCTGTGATCAGAGCTCGATCGGGTCATTTAACTGGACCACTGTATTATTTAAAACAAACAAACACATCCCCATAAACTAAGGACTGTGTTAAAGAGACGTTTTAAACTTTTAAATGATAACAGATTAAATGAACATTAATCTCTTTGTCCTTATAAATGTTTCGGTCTTGCTCTAAGCAGCTTCATTTTTACCTTTTTGTCTTGTTTTGAATTGATGTTATAATATATAAAGAATAGAAACAAAAACAACAAGACATTTTAAATAAATAAATAAATAAATAAAATACAATCAATGGTGAACGACTGAGTTCTAAAAAAGATTAATAGGTTACATTATACTAAAAATAAACTGAACATGGGTTGATTTATTCATAGAATCTCATTAAAAGTGCGTCTTAATTTGTTTTTAGACACAGAAACTACATGCTACTTCAATAGAACGTGTCTTATTCCCCACTATTATATATATTATTATAAGGATCAGAAAAAAACAACAGACAACAGACTCTTTTATAATACGAATAATAAATGATCTGAGACGCAGAAGACCATCTTATTAAGTTTCATGCTGTTTTTGTTGCACAAATATTGCAATTCTTAATAAATATACACAAAATCTTTAGTTTGTTTGAGCCAAAATCCAACAATTGTCCTTCTTTAAGCAAACAAAGTCCCACTTGTCAACATAAGGTTTACATTTAGAATCTGCCAAGTCATTTGTTAAACGTTTGCGAGAAAAGATGGTGGAGTGAAAAACCCCAAACCTCCGGCCACCGCTTAAAAAAAAAAAAGAAAAGTAGCCCCAAAAACCGCGTCTGTCAGCAAAAGCAGGGATGGAACCGCTTCACTTTCACAGCTGTGTAATCCAAAACACCTCGGCTTTAGGTCAAGAAAGTGCAAACTGGAGCTTTTCCCGGGTTCGTACTCCAGGAATTATGGAGAGAGTCTGAGCTACGGCAGAAAGGGATTTTCCAAACGTGACCTCAACCACCGCAGTGTTTACACGAGGAGTTCTGTTTCAGGCACAAGACAAAATACAAGTCATTGGAGACGGAGAACTATTAAGACATCATTATAAAGGATGTAACTTTGCGTTGTAGAGTTTAACAAAAGTGAAATGGCCTTATTTTGGCGAGTTCGGGGCATTTGTTCCTGGTGAGAAGTGACGGCTGACGGGTCCATTTGGAAACGGATGGAGTAAAGTCTTCTGGGGTCGGTCAGAGAGGACGGAACGAGCTGGAACGACGTGATAAAGTTGTTCTAATATGGATTTAATTAAGAAAGTGAATGAGTAAATGAGGGCGATGAGAAAGATATAGGCGTCAACTGTGAAGAGAAATGTACATCGAAAACACACTCAACGGTAAAGTTCATGATAATATTATGATCATAGAGAAGTTTAAAGAGATATTAATGGGAAATGTATCTACAAATCATCCATTTTCTACAGGTTATCCTTCATGTTGTCAGTGATGAACTATTGTTAGTGTGGTCAGGACAAGTGAGAGCAGCTGTTTCTAACAACGTGGAGAAAAAGAGATAAAGAGTATGTCTTTAACAGAGAAACAGCTGAAAAAGAAAAGCATCAACAGAGAAAAGGAGGCAATGTAAAACACAGATAAATACTGTCAATTCAATCACGTGTAATGTTTAACGAGGAGGAGATAATTGTCGTTCTGATGCTGAAGTCACAGCTAAGCTAACGCTAAACTCTAAACTTCAGTTTGGTCAAATGGATTAGTATTTTGGAGGAAAAACTGGTCTGGTTTTATTTTTTAATAAAAGAGAAGCAGGAGAGGTCTTTAGACTGATTTTGGAGGAGAGTCTGAGACAGAGACAAGAAAAGAACATCAGGGACTGGAGTTTTGATATATGAATACAGATTTTAGCTGTCATACCCTGTACCTACACACTCTACTAAACCATCAGACTATCTCTAAATAAGTTAAAAAGCTCAAACAGCAAATATTTCCCTGACATTTGCTGCATGTATGAAGACAACTATCAGAAAAAAAACTGGATAAGAGTCCTGACGTCCTCCAGAGACTTTAACCTTAGAACAGGTAACCCATCTATCCACTACACTACATAAATAATCTGTAATATCACTTTAATGCACAATTCTGCATTTCTATCTGTGTTACACACTGCAGGTCTTTGTGGGACATACACTTCTTCTGTCCCGTGCTCAGAGGGGCGTTTCTTTAAATGAGGGGACACATTGGGGGTGCAGGTAAAGGAGGGAGGGGTTTCTCACTAATGAGGCCCATACATCACACACTTTCAGCCCTAATCACAGTTAGGACTATATTTAGCCGTTTAGCTCCTATTACCTGTTTTTTATGGGACTAATGAACACTTGGAGGAGGGCAGCGCTGTTGGAAGTGTTTCTACAGCGAGAATGTGAGCAGATTACAACAAACTGGGACAAACTGAGGAGAAAAG